>CAJQZJ010033071.1:3225930-3273076 GCA_907164525.1 Lophiomys imhausi | reverse complement strand
GGGGGGGTTGAGGGGGAGGAGGGTGGAAGGGTGGGACTGGAGGGGGGAGTAGGGAGGGGATTGTGATTGAGATAAAAAAATAAATCATAAAAAAAAAGAGAAGGAACCATCTGTTGGACTGAAAGGGGAACTTCTGGGGGGAAGAGGGTGGAAGCGTGGGATAGGAAGGGGGAATAGGGAGGGGTTTGTGACTGAGATGTAACTTGAAGAAAAAAAAATAAAGTATTTATAAAAAAAAAACAAGCTGTAAATATGAACTATAGAAAGTAAAAAAAAAAAAAGTGGAAAACTCCTAAAAAAATAAACTTAAACTACCATAAACATAAAAAAAAAAAATCCAATGTAAGCATGGAAGTATTTATGTCTGTGAAGTCATAAGGCATTATTTATGTGTTTTTCCCCTCCAGCACTTAGCAGAGACATACAGTGAGTGGTTCATTACACATGCTTGAGTCAGAGTCCCAGCTGCTCTGGTGCCAGCTTCATCCTTTATGATGCATGATGTTGGAAAAAGGAATCCTGTCCCCCAACTCAGGTTCTTTGCCCATGATGTAGTTGACGGGGGTAGCCATCTCACAGTGCTTCTGTCAGGCAGGCACCACGTTCATCCATGGATGTGGAGGGCACAGCGGGAGGTGGCAGCGTTCTAAGTGTTCATGTCAGTACCACCATGATTCCTTCTTCTTTTTTAAAAATATGTACCCATTTAGTAACTGAAATGTCCTGCTACCTAAAATAAAACTGCTGACAGCTATCAATTTCCCAGGAGCCCACACGGCCCTCAGGGGTATCAGCTGGGCCAGCTCCTGACTCAGGCACCCTGACCGCCACTCAGCTGCCACCTTGGTTCTGACCATTGCGGAGCTTTCAGTTCTCATTATTCTTAGCCATCACCAGGCTGTCTAATTTGTGCCTATGGCACATTGTCATAAAAGGGAAACACTACAGGGAATGTCGAGGCTGAAGTACAAGTTCAGACAAGCATACTAACACTGTTAATTCTGAGCGAGGAAAGATGGGCCCTAGAGCCCTGTTGGTTTCATTTTATCAAACTCAAATCCAAATTTGCACACCTAGATGTCTCCAAAATATCTCATCAGAGTTAATAAATACTGCTGTCATTATAATGAAGTTGGCTTTTTGTGTTTTAGGAATGAAGAAACAGTTCATATCTGTGTTTGGTTATTTGCCTGAAGTGTTTACAAACAGCATAAATCTGGTATCAAAACAGTCCAGCATTGAGACTGCTTCCTGTGGTGGTGAATTTTGACTGATGAACTTCATAGGATTTAGAATCTACAAGAAGACACACCTGTAGGGGTGTCTATGAAAGGCTTTCCAGGGAAGTTTAACTGTGGAGGAAAGACCCACCCTGAATGTGGGTGCAACTATCTTATGAGCTGGGGTCCTGGGCTGAATAAGGAGGAGAAAGTGAGTACAGCCCCAACATCCATATGTCTCTGCTCCCGACTGAAGATGAAATGTGACCAGCTGTCACCTCAGGCTCTGTCACCATACCTTCTCTGACATAGCGCACCCCCCCAAACTGTCATCCAAATACACCTTTCCTCCCTGAGTTGCATATAGCAATGGAAAAGTAACTAAAATACTTTCCCACACTCCTCTGACTTCAGCAATGATGAGTCATGGCTTTGGAGGGACCCACCCCACCAGCACCTGAAGGATTCAGGATGAGGACATTGCTGGAGCTCTTAGAGGCTCTGGTTTAGTTTGTGAGGTTGGAGAAAATGTTGCTGTGGTCTCTAGGAAGAAAATCGCCACAGTCTCTTCTCGATAACAGAATTGAGTGTAGAGTCCAGTCGTTGCGCAATCACTATTCAACAACCAGACATAGTCACTAGTATGATCACTATTCAACAACCAGACATAGTCACTAGTATGATGAGTGTTTAAGACAGGAGAAAGTAGAGCAGAGAGACAAAAATGGGAAAAAGTTTGGTGGCATTGTCAAGAAGAATTACAGTATAGTGATTTGAGGGAGCAATGCCCACCCCCATAGGCTCAGACATTTGAACATTGGTCCCCAGTTGGTTGTTCTGTTTGGGGAGACTTTGGAGGAGCAACTTTGCTGTAGGAAGTATGTTACCATCAGTGGATTTTGAGGAAGAGGAATAAGACTATTCCTCTTCCTGTTCACTCTTTCTGCTTCATGCTCACAATTGTGGTTGAGAGTGAGTCTCTGCTTCTTGTTCCTGCAACCATGCCTCCCTGTCGTGATGGACTCTTATCCTTCTAGAACCATAAGCCAAATAAGCCCTTCCTTTTTCTGTAAGTTGCCTTGGTCATGTTTTGTTTTGTTTTGTTTTTTTTTTAAATCATAGCAACAGAAAAGTAACTAAGACACAGCCACCCACAGCTGCCATCTCCAGTTATCCAAAGCCATTTTGCACTGGGGTTTTGCTACCTGACTCTTAACATGATATCATTCAGATATCTCTAGCTTTCCTAATTGCTTAGAAATAGCCCAAAATCCAAACAAACAAAAAACCCCAAACCAAACTACTTGAAATAACTGCAGCCAGCCACAGCGCTAATCCTCAGTGTTGTGGGAGGGCAGGGTTCTGAGGATCAGTTAGGTCCTGAAGGTATCAAGGAAGCAATTACATATAGCCTTCATGAGCTTTATTATTGTCTGTATAAAAGGGGCTACAGGGAGGTCCCTCGGCCTTCCTATCATGTGCGGTTGCAGTAAGATGCCATCTTCTAAGAAACATGAGGTAGGATCTCAGCAGCCACTAAGTCTGCTGCCACCTTGATCTGGGAACTCTAAGCCTTTAGAACTATGAAAATAAAATTCTGCATTTTTTTTTTCAGGAAGTTGCTACCTGTGCCAATGAGTTCCAGGCTTTTTCCCACTTTCTCTTCTATTAGATTTCGTGTGTCCGGTTTTATGTTGAGGTCTTTGATCCACTTGGACTTAAGTTTTGTGCAGGGTGATAAGTATGGGTCTACTTGCATTCTTAAATATATTGACACCCAGTTAGACCAGCTCCATTTGTTGAAGATGCCTTCCTTTTTCCATTGTATGGTTTTGGCTTCTTTGTCAAAAATTAAGTGACTGTAGGTGTATGGGTTTATTTCTGGGTCTTCAGTTCTATTCCATTGATCAACTGGTCTGCTTCTATGCCAGTATCATGATGTTTTTATCACTATTGCTCTGTATTACAGCTGGAAATCAGGGATGGTGATACCTCCAGATGTTCTGTTATTATACATGATTAACTTAGCATTTCTGGTTTTTTTTTCCATATGAAGTTGAGAATTGTTCTTTCAGGGTCAGTAAAGAATTGTGTTGGTATTTTGATAGGAATTACATTGAATCTGTATATTGGTTTTGGCAGGATGGTCATTTTTATTATGTTAATCCTACCTATCCATGAGCATGGGAGCAGATGTTTCCATCTTCTGATATCTTCTGCAGTTTCTTTCTTCAATGACTTGAAGTTCTTGTCGTACAGGTCTTTCACTTCCTTGGTTAGAGTTACCCACAGGTATTTTAGATTATTTGTGGCTATTGTGAAGAGTGTTGACTCCCTAATTTCTTTCTCAGCCCATTTATCTTTTGTGTAAAGAAGGGCTACTGATTTTTTTGAATTAATTTTGTATCCATCCACCTTGCTGAAGGAGTTTATCAGCTGTAGAACTATGAAAATAAAATTCTACATTTTAAAAAATAGTACTCTGTTACAGTAGTCACAGTGGACTGCAAATGTTATGACTGTTAATGGAGAAAATCCAATGGAGGCCATAAAGAGTTTTTAGAACAAGTGAATTTAGTAGGTTTGGAGAATATAAGATTGGTATGAAACTATCAATTTTATTTCTGTATAATATCAACAAAAGATGGATATTGGATTTTTACAAGTGTATCATTTTAATAAGATCAAAGAATATGAACTATGCCTGGATGAAAGTGGAAAGCCTATAGAAGCTACAAGACACTGCTGAACTTAAAGAAGACATCTGGGGAAAGGCATACCTTTTCATCCTTCTGAAGACTCATCCCACTCATGCCATTTCTCCCCAAGCTGACTTACTGATTCAGCACAATGCTGATCAAAAATCCAAGCAGAAATCTACTTAGATAAAGCCTGGACTCCATGAAACAAATAGCACGTGTAAGATAATGGGCCGGTGGCATGCAAGCATAGGAGAGTTGGTGTTGTATGTATGCCTATAAAGGGTCCTTAGACTCTGGCCACCCACCATTTGTGGGGCACATTCTTGTTCCTGCTTGCTTCTACTCCCAGGAATGCTTTCCCTGTCTTAATAAACTATCTCTATTTCTATTTTTTTTAATGACAATGAATGATTTTGTTAATAACCACTGTTAGGTATTAACTAATCCAATTGTTTATCCAGTATCCAAAGATCTAATGTATTTTTTAAAAATACTTTATTTGTTTATTTTATGTATGAGTGCTCTGCTGCTTGTATACCTACAGGCCAGAAGAGGGCATCAGATCGCATTATAGATGGTCATGAGCCACCATGTGGGTGCTGGGAATTGAACCCAGGTCCTCTGGAAGAGCACCCGGTGCTCTTAATCACTGAGCCATCTCTCCAGCCCCTTTTAATGTATTTTTTAAAAAGACTTAATTATTTTATGTGTATGGATGTTTTGCCTACAAGTATGTCTGTGCATTATATGCATGTCCTATTCCCTTGGAGGCCCAAAAAGAGTGTTCAGACCCCTGAAACTGTTGTTAGCCGCCATGTTGGTGCTGAGAATCCAACCTAGCTCCTGTGGAAGAACAACAAGCACTTTTGACCACTGAGCATCTAGGTCGACCCTCCAGTTCTTTCTTTCTTTTTCCCCCTAAGACATAGCTTCTCTGTAGCCCTGGGTGTCTCAACCCCAGGCTAACCTTCAATTCAGAGATCTGCCTGCCTCTGCCTCCTGAGCACTCGGATCATAGGGCATTCACCCCCTCGCCCAACCCCTCTTTCTAGCTCTTAAAACAAAGAAACAAAAAATTGGCTTTTTAAAAAAAGTTTATCTGTTAATTTTTGAAGTTCACATGGAAATGCAAAAATAAAACAGAAAACAAAACAAAAAACCTGAAATAAAAGCTGGGGCCAATTGCACCTGCATTGAAGACTTTCAAAGCTATAGAATTTGAGACTGTACCGTTAACATTTAAAGAGATATATTGATCCAAGGAACAAATAGAGAGCCAGGCCTACACATACACAGAAAACTGACTTTTGACAAAGAAGCAAAGCAATACAATGGAGATAACTGTTGTTTCAAGAGGGAGCATAAAAACAGATGGAATATCCACAAGCAAATAATAATAAAACTGTGTCTTTGTTCTGCAGTGACCTAATAGGAATCACAGATCAGAGTGCAATGCTCTTAGTAGCTCTGTGTAAGGGGGGAAAAAGCAAAAACAAACAAAGAAAGAAACAAAAAAAACACACAAATTTTTACCATGGGGAACAGATAAACAAACCAATTATGTTGACATCATGCAATTTTAGTTAGCAATAAAAATGATGAATGATTAGAATATGCAACTGCCTGATTGAATCTCAAAATAATTACAGTAAGAGAAAAAAAATGCCAAGCAGAAAATAAAAAAGACCAAAGTGTGACCTCCTTTACAGAAAATTGCACCAACTGTGAACTAACCTATAGTCACAACAACAAAAAAACAAGAAGAAGGAAGTGGAGGAGGGGCATAGTGTAGAAGACTCACAAGTCTGTGGTGGGTACACACAGCCAGTGTCTTGACTGTGATGATGGGCTTCGTGGATGTACAAAGGTCAAAATGTTTCAAATTCTATATTTCATTACATTTATTTACTTACGTGTGCATGTGTTTAAAGATGTGGATACATGTGTGCCATACCACAAACGTAGAGGTCAGAGGTCAACTTGTAGAACTCAGTTCTCTTTTTCCATTCCAGGAATTGAACTCAGGTCATAAGGCTTGATAGCAAGGGCCTTTATCTGCTGAGCCATCTTGATTGCCTGTCAGATTTTATACTTTAGTTATGTGCAATTTTCTGTTGTGTCTTAGTTACTCTTCTGTTGCTGTGAGGAAACATCATGACCAAGGCAACTTGTAAAAGAAAGAACTTAATTTGGGGCTTGCTTACAGGTTCAAAGGGTGAGTCCATGACCATCACGGTGAGAAACTGGCAGCTGGTAGGCAGGCATGATGCTGGAGTAGAAGCTCAGAGCTCACATCTGATCTGTGAGCACCAGGCGTGGGGTAGGGGAGAGACAGCAACTAACATGGGCTTTTGAAACCTAAAAGCCTATCCCCAGTGACACTCCTCCTCCAACAAGGCCACACCCCCTAATCTTTCTTAAAACAGTTCTACCAACAGAGGACCAAGCATTCAAATATATGAACCTATGGGGGGGGGGGGTCATTCTTATCCAAATACCTCGTAAAGATATAGTTCTTAAAAGAAAAAAAAAATCTTTGCTTTATATCTGATGTGCATGTGTGTTTGCTTAGCCAATGTGCTATGTAAACATCTGTTGACAGGGTCATCTTTCTCTTGCATAATTATTTTAATAAATATAAATAGAATTAATCATTTGTAAACCAGTAAATTGAAACTCATCTTTAATCTGTTTGTAGAGATTGTGGATGATAAGACCTGCAGTGGGAAAGGCTCTCTCTGCCAACCCTGATGATCTAAATTCGATGCAGGACCTTCTTGATGGAAGGAGAAAATGTGACTTCCACAAGTTTTCCTTTGACTTCCACGTGTGTCCTGGGTCACATCCACCCACTCGCAAAAACACACACACACACACACACACACACACACACATATATATATATATATATATATAAAACAGATAAAAAAATTTTAAATAAGCATAATAGAATCTGGAATAATAAATTCATCTAAAACAAATTGAGACTCTTTTCTTTTTAAATATGTTATGCAAGAATGGCAAGGTTGCCAGGTATAGTGGTACACATCTTTAATCACAGCACTGGGGAAGCAGAGGCTGGGAGATGTCTCCGAGTTCCAGGCTAGCCTGGTCTAAGAAAGACCTAATCTCAAAAAGAAAAAAAAGGCAACCTTTCTCTCACATTCCTAAGGGGAGACTGTGTTGAGAGTGTGTTACTTACTGTACGTATGGAAAGTCTACAAGTCAATATGATGGAGCAATACAGCTGTCCCTCTCTTTTAGAGAACTTGAGAGGTGGGAAGTATCTAGCCCAGAGAAACACGCATCTTACCTCCATCAAGAATGGAGATCTATCTATATGACCAGGGATGTACAAGAGCCTGTTCAGCTAGTCTGTGCTAAACTGGCCTCTTGTGCCTGGTGTGGGCAGAGGAGCTGATTGAAGACGCCCTGCTTCCTACAAACGGCTGTGGCTTGAATGTGCAGCTCTGCCTCCCTGGAGGAGCAGGGCTTCACCATCCTGCCCCTCTGCATCACTTCCCCATGACAGCTGCAACACATCACTGTAGATGGAGCCATTAAGACAGCACGTATATGTTATCTTACAGTCACGGTTATTAAAAGTCCAAAATGGCTCACAAAGTGGCATTCCTCCTGAGGCTTTGGAAGAGCCTTGCCTTGCTTAGAAGCCCGAGTCCTGCAGTCCCACACCATTCCAACTCTGCTCCTGTCTTCCCACCTCCTCTGCACTGACCCTCTTGGCTCTCTTTCATAAAAACCTGTCCTGGTGACATGGGCCACCAGGGCACTTCAGGCTGGGTTTGATCTCCTTATTTCAGGATTAACTCAACCTTATCTCTATCGTCTCTTTGGCCCTGGAAGGGGACAGTTCACAGGTCTGCGTACTGAAAGCTTGAAGTCTCATGAAAGGGCTCCTCCCTCAACTCCCTGCATCAGGACACTTCCACATGGCCTCTTTGACACCTTTCTTCCTCTCTGCTACCCTTCTGACTCCAAGAAAAAACTAACTAATAATCTTTCCATTTGTTCTTGTCTACCTCTTCTTTTAAATTAAGCTCCTTCCTCTCCTCTCCTTTCCTTCTTTCCTTCCTTCCTTCTTCCTCCCTCTCTCCTCCCTCCTCCCCTTCTTCCTCCCTCACTTGCTTTGGTTCTTGTTTCTCCTATTAAAGCACCAGTTTTCTCTTATTCTCCTGCCTTGTAAAATCTATGTAATTTGAACTTTTCCTTCTTCAGATTGGTCTGCCTTCCTCACGCAGACCAATCTGAAGTCCTAACAAGACAGATAGAGACAATAGAGCCAGCCCCAAGTCTAGTGTCTGCTCCTCCCAGTTGGGTGACAACAAGCTGATTACCTGACCTTGCTCAGCCTCAGCTTCTTCACCTGTGAAATGGAAGACTTGATGATCAGTTCAATGAATTTGAAAGAAAACAGTGTATAATAAGCCCAGTGGCTGCCCCATAGCAAGCACAGGAAGTATTAGCCTCTGTGTTGGCTACTTTTATGGCAACTTGGCATAAGCCATAGTCATCTGAGAGGAGGAAAACTCAACTGGGAAAATGCCTCCAGAATACCACTGTAGGCAAACATGTAGGACGTTTTCTTAGTGATTGATGTGGGAGGGTCCTCCCCCCACAAACTCATTGTGGGTGGTGCTGTTCCTGGTCTGTTGGTTCTATAAGAAGGCAGGCTGAGCAAGCCATGAGGAAGAAGCCAGTAAGCAGCAGCCCTCCATGGCCTCTGCATCAGCTCCTGCCTCCAGGTTCCTATCCTTGTTGACTTTCTACCCTGACTGCCATCGATGATGAACTATACTAAGGAAGAGTAAGTGAAATAAACCCTTTCCTCCCTAAGTTGCTTTTGCTTGTGGTGTCTTATCATAGCAATAATTCTAACTGTGACAGTCTCTTTCTCCTTCCTGTGCTCTCAACGGTGAGGGAGTTTGGTTGAGTGTGAAAAACCAGAGTCTGTCCATGGAGCAGTCTCCATGTGGGCAGCCACAGGAAGCAATTCTTGGCTTGTATAAGTGATACAAGACCTCAGAGAAAGCTGGTGGTTACAGGTGATGGGGGGACCGGCTCAAGAGTTCCCCAGCTGGGTTGAAATCCCAGCTCTGCCAGTAGTAGCCATGTGGCCTTAAACAATGTACTTAACCTCTCTGACCCTCAGTTTGCCCACCTGTTAAGTGGGAGGAGTAAAATTACCAACTTTTTAGAGCTGCTAAAAGGAGTAAGTTTGCAGTGCTTTTGAAAAGACCAGGCACAAAGTAACTGCGCAGTACTATTTAATCCATTGTTACCAAACTTTGCTCTAGGCCCAGGCTAGTTGTGAGAATGCTTGTAACAGATGTTTCCCTGATCCAATAACCTTCAGGCCTATCTAAGAGGATAGGAACCCCAGTGAGAGGAGAATTCCAAGCAGAAGTGCCACGTGTCCGGAAGCGAATGGCAGCCCCAGTCTAGACTGGCACCCTCCCCAGGGAAGTAACACGTCAAAAGCTGGGATCAGATCATGCTAGTGGAAGCCTTGGGGTTTGTTGTAAGCCTCGTGTTGTTTTCTCTGTACCTGATTTTGTTCAGAAGTTTCCAGATGCTGGGGAGATCGAAAGGCTTCTTAGGGCACATGATATTCAGAGCTCTGAGGAAAGGAAGGCTCCTGGCAGCTACCACGCCACTTGGGACACCAGTGTCTGCTCTCCCCGAGGGCAGCAGGGAGCTGCCCCAACAAGACCACAGCACAACAGGAGGCTCCAAAGGCTCACGCGAAGAAACATGACATATTCAGCTTTGTCCACTGGGTGGAGTGCTTTGGTCAAAGAAGACTGCTGTGCCTTCCCCTTCACCGGGGAGAGAGGCATGCTCGGGCTTGTCCTGGTGCTGCTCCTCAGGTCCTGCCCCTCAGATTCCTCCTCCGCAGAGAATGCATGCCACACCTCCTTAGGCCCAGTCCAGCCCAGGAGAGGCCCGAGGCCTGTCCTGTTCCAAGGAACTTTCAGAACCAATTAGAAACTTTGGAACCAGAAAAGGGCTGAAGTCTGATTCTGGTTTTTACAACTTGAAAATCTGAGCACCAAGGAGAGCTGACCTTTACCTTTGTATGTATGTTACCTGAGGGGTAATTTGTCTCCTAGGGTTTCACACCATTCTGATTATTCATCAGACCACTTTTCAGGAGAGACTGCAGACAGATATGGTGGATCAGTGGCAGACAGGACCACATCTTGACCAGGACTACTTAGTCACCAACAGCTCTTGGCCTCCCTTTAAACCTACACCTCAGGCCAGAACCCCAAAGATGCATGAGACAGTTTGTGGGCCCACTTACTTGCTTCTCTTCCTTTTGCCCATATTGAATAGATGTCCTTTCTCTGCTTTCCACTATTGTCTCTTTAATTGGCCTATTGAGGACAGGTGACCAGCCATAGGCCTCTGGGTCTGCTGAGGAGCAGCTCTGACCCTCAATCTGGTAACAAAAGGCACTTTCTCTTTTTGAGAAAGGATCTCTCTCTAGTCCTTGCTGACCTAGAACTCATTCTATAGACCAGGTTGGTCTTGAACTTGCAACGATCCTCCTGCCTCTGTGTGGTAGGAGTTTCTTAAAACCAATTGTGAGAATGTTTTTGTTTAATCCCAGGTGGGCTGCTTAAGACACAGGTATAAAGTATTAAAGGCCTTGTGAGCTAGCAGGAGTGTGTGGCTTAACCAGCTGAGCAATTTTAACTCTGAGGACTTGGGAGAGATAAAAAACTAGAGTCTAAGGAGAGGGGGAGCTCTACAAAGGAGGGAAAATAAAAAGCCAGAGCCCTAAAGAAAAAGGGGCCTTTACAAAGGAGGGGGAAATAAAGCCAGAGCACCGAGGAGAAGGGGGCTACAAAGAGAAAAGAGTGAAGGAGCTCCACAAAGAAGTAAAAGAGAATGGGCTTTACAAAGAAGTAAGAGTAAAGAGGCTCTACAGAGAAGTAAGAGGAGAAAGCTCTACAAAGAAGAGAAAGGGCTACAAGGTAGGAGGGAGTTGCTGCTTCCCAGTTGCTGGTGTTCCCCCAAATGCTGCTTGTTCCTCCTGCTGCTGTCTCCTGGTTCACTGGTTTGTTGGACTTCTAATGAGACTGGTATTACCCCCAAAGAATCCAATGACCCCAATCAGCAGGAAGTAGCCTAAAGAGAACTACACCCCCTTTTACCTTTACCTTCTTTCTCTCCTGCATAGTGTTGGGGGTTTGGGAGGAACAAGGGGTGGAAGGGAGGTAGAAGTATTAAGTACAGTAAAATAAATTAGAATGTATAATTAATATAATACAAAGTAGTAAAAGACGCCTTGCTACACCTCTGCCTCCCTCAACATCTTTCTTCCATTAACTAGCCAGGAATTATAGTGACTTCTTTTGTCTTTTTCAACTGCTCTTGAGAGCATATTTCCCTATGTGACATATTGAATGATGTGAGTATACATGCATTCTCTATCTCCCCTAAGATAATGAATGCAGGTTTCCAGTGTCTACCCCCTATACTCAAAAAGTGGCCTGTAGAAGATGCTCTAGAAAAGTCTGTGCAATTGGCCAGCAAAGAAAACACCCTGTGAACCGGGCATGGTGGTGCACCTTTAATCCCAGCACTTGGGAGGCAGAGTCAGGTAGATCTCTGAGTTTGAGGCCAACCTAGTCTACAGAGAGAGTTCCAGGACAGCCAGGGCTGCTACACAGAGAAACGCTGTCTCGAAAAACCAAAAACCAACAAAGCAAACAAACAAACAAACAAACAAAACACTCTGTGAATCAGATTACGGTGAAAATGAATCTGGATCATGTTCTTGAAAATTGTCCCACCACCTTTCAAGGCACAAGTGGGAAAGGATGAGGCTGGGGGATCCTAGATTTGCCCATTCAGAGATAAGAGGTAGAAATTGTTAGAAAGCCGATGAGGGCTTTTATCACAGTGTGACAGTGAACATTTATTTGTATTTGTTTATTTACTCCTTGTTCAAAATCGTATGTAACAAAACTGAAAAGGCCTTTTAATCGTACATGTAAGCAGCCCCACAGACTTCAGAAGATCCACACAGACCTAGAAATGTGCTACACACTGGTTTGGGCAGCTTCGATAGAGACTGAAAGCTGATTTGAGACATGTAGGTTGATCTAGATGGGGATGCAGCATTCATGTTTATGACACATGTAAGGCTGGTGAGGAATAAAGCAAGAAGAGACACCAGGGAAACAGAGGTGGGAGGAGGGAAGGCTACTCCAGTGGAGCATCAGCCAGGAAGATGCGCTTCTCTGTAAAGGGGGACACACAAGTTCGTCCTCCCCACTCTGATCCACTAGTGGACACACACTCACTCTCAGCACCACAGGTACCTCAGGGACTGTGTGCCTACCCTCTGGTGGGCCTCACAGTTCCCCTATTGGCAGGAACTTCTCACTGATGCCATCAATCAGAAGCCAGACTTGAAGGCTAGAGTCAATTAAAAACAATCAATTCTCCCTATACCTGTGTAGTTTGGTCAGTTGAAAGTCTGTAGGAGGCTGGGCAGGAATGAAAACATTCTAGAAGGAATCTCAATCTGTGAAATAATGAGCCGCAAGGAAATGGGAATTTTTCCCAGGAATCTCATGCAAGGAGAAGGGAAGGTGCAGGGAATTAGATTAATATAAATTAGATTTAGTAAATATCTAGGTTTCTGATACAGTCTCTTAATCCGGGGCATGAAGATCAACTTGGCTGTGAGCAATTAGCTTATCAGCTTGTGGACTAAAAACAAGGATGAAGTCATGTGAAATGAGGGGAGCCTATGGACTAAAAACAAGGTTGAAGCCAGGTGAAACAAGGAAAGACTTTATGACCTGGCATTGTTTTCAGCTGCTAAGTGGGCAGAGCCCAAATTAAGCTGAAGCAGGTGGAACAAGGAGAGATCCTATTTAAGGACAAGTGGATGGAGCCAAGGGGGCTGCATGCTAGAGAGCCCCATGCTAGAGAGCTCCGATGCTAACGAGGTCCTATGCTAGCGAGTCCACGCTAGAAAGGACAACAAGTAGTTTGTATCCTCTGATGGAGAAAGTGCTGGTGGACTGATGGCCAGATCTCCCTGAGGCATAAAGAAGATGGTGAGCAGAGAAAGCCTCAGCAAGACAGCAAAAGGCCAAGGCCTAAACCCTGTGGCTCAGCTTTTGCCTAGAGGGGTTTGACCTGTCCAAACAGTGGCCTAAATGAAACTGTGGCCGGCTTTAAAGACTGAGGCAGAGCAGCAGAGTTGCTGATACGAAGGAAATAAATTGGCTTACAGACGGCTGAGATCTCCCAGAGAGAAGAAAGCCTCAAGCCTTATTTAAGGTGAAGCCACCATAGCCAATTTACCCTGACATATCTACATCTGAGATACTCCAGAAGAAAGACTTCTAAGTACACTAAATGGTTTACCACAGAGACTGTGTTACTGGCAACTGAGGACCTGCCCCAGAGACTGTATCCTAAAAGGTTAGGAAAATAGTTGTAATAGTTATCAATAGGTTTAGTGGTTAGGTCATAGGGGTTGTAGTAATTTGTAGGGTTAGTAGTTAAGTGTTTATTTTTGTTATAAGTGAATTTAGTAACCAATAAATAACAGTTAATACATTTTAAAAAGTTCGGTTACAGGAAAGGCAACAGCTTGAGATGGAACTCTGTCTCCCACACACAGTTCTGACACTTGTTAGACTACCTTACAGATGAGGGTAAAGCCCAGATAGTGATGTGCCAAGGGTGGGTGGGACCACACCAGAAGGGCTCCACTGTCCCATCCTCCTCCCTCAAAATGACTTTTCTTCCTCACATGGTTTTGTCTTTTCAAGCACATACATTCTCACCTATGTAAAGGTCACATCTTCATGCCAAAGGGTATTGGGGCCTACGTAGGTGGCATATCATTGGCCCCCTATTTAAGTTTCAGCCTCACTTCAGAACTCTGAAGATGAATTTGAAGGGATCACTGCACCTCGGTGTCCCTCTTTCTAGAGTGCACACATCGACCACATCTGTTTTCTGCTCCCCACTCTTAATTTGATTCTTTTAATTGGTTTATTGAGAACAGGGGCTGGTTCTAACTTGGGGCACAGGTTATGATGCCCAAGTTTGATAGCAAGTCAACAGGCAATGTAAAGACTCTGATGTTTAAGGTTCCAAAGTGGCGGGGGCAGGGGGATTAAAAAGAAGGGGGGGGGGAACAGTTGCATATTGAGAAAAGTAGAGCAACTTCTAAATAAAGGTAACCCAGTGAGATTCAGACAACTCGGAACAGTTTGCAAAGCTGACCTCAAAAAGACAAGTCACACCCACTCCCCCACTAGCCCCCCCCACACTACAGTTTCTAAGGAAGGAGATGTCTTGCAGGCTTGGCAAGGACTGTTGCACAGGACTGTGCCTTTGGACACTGAGACAACGCCCCTGGAAAGGACACCATGCGGCCAGGGCTATCAGTACTGACCTTGCCAAGGCTCTGCTTTCCTGGACATGGAAGTGAAGAATCATCAAGCTGTCATGGCAGCAGAGGGCCTCAACTCAGTCAGACAGGACACTGGCATTAGCTTTTTCTTCCACTCCCTGGGAAAGGTGCTGATGACTGATTTCTAGTACAAAGAAGATGATGGCCTGACTCCTAAGCGTCTCTAAGTCCTCTGAAGAGCATGACAGAACCATTATCTGACCGGAAGAAAGTTCCAAAGAGCCACCTGAGGGGTACAGGCAGGGAAACTGCTTCATGAGACTCCACGCAGCCCAGAGCCCTGACAACAGCAGGGGGCCTTTGAGAACTCTGAGTCCCAGACCCACCCGTGGTACTGCGGTCCACCTCAGTCTGCTCATCTTTACAAGGCACAGGAACCAGGCCTACACAGTTTCTGGCTGAGATCGTGGAGAGAGTGGATGGGACAAACTGCACATGTGATAATTAGAAATGGACAAATTATTATAAGCCATGTCCCACCCAAGCCAGTGAGAAGGAATCATATATAATGGCTACTGCCTTCAAGGCCTTGTTTTGTGCCAGGCTCTTCCATCTGTGTGTTCTAAACACCACGGTTACAGTCTTCCCCAAGGGTGTTCCTATGGGGACCAGTAAACTTTTTTAAAAACTTGACTTTAAAATGATCACCAGTTCTCCTGCCTTTGGCTGGCCTTAGCCAAGGGAACTGGAAAGGAAAGTGGGCTAAAACAGTTACAGTCCTTCCTGTGCCGGGTTAGTGGGAAAGCATGTCTCTGTGTGCCTGACTGACAAGAACATGTGGACATGGTGTTGCCAGCACAGGGCTTCCAAGAAGACCTAAAAAGGCATGTGGAGGGTGCTCAACGGAACAGCGCAGCCAGGGAAAAAAAAAAGAGGCTGCCTAGTTGCAGTTTTGAAGTTCTAATCTCTCCGTGTTCTTATGGAAACCATCACTCCTTCTTGCTCTCCCCGACCCCCCATCAGTTTCCTTCTCTTCTCTGACTTCCTTATCTCAGTGTCTCCATTCCCTCCTGCCTGCTGTCTCTCCACCACTGACACACTGTGTGGACACATCCCTCAACAGTGTCGTATCTGACATTTTTTTAAAAATTATTATTCATTGCACGATTTATTTTTAGACCGAAACAACTGCATCCTAAAAATGGAATTCTTAATGAGACAGGCTGGGTGAGCTATGCAAGGTATCTAGGGCTTGGCCTCCCAGCCTTCTGCCTGGCTCTTGCTCACTGCGCATGTGCACATGAAGCCTCCTCCGCAGTTTGTCCAACACTACACAGCTGTGAGAACCAAGGAGGCACCATCAGCCTCTTTGCTCCCTACAGAGCTCTGCAAAGCCTCCTCCGAGAGTCTTCCATCCTGTCTTCCACGATCTCTTCCCTGGGAGTAAGAAACAAGACTTTTTTCCAAATGAAGAGAACTTACTTGCTGGTGGTGGGGGTTTATCTGCTGTCCTTTAGCAGGGCAGAAGAGGGGCTTAACTTCCCCACATATGATGGGAAGGACCGAGTGGTCAGCCTTTCTGAGAAGAACTTCAAGCAAATGTTGAAGAGATACGACTTGCTCTGCCTCTACTACCATGAACCGGTGTCTTCAGACAAGGTTGCACAAAAACAGTTCCAGCTGAAGGAGATAGTGCTGGAGGTAAGAGAGCAAGCAGGACAGCAGCCACCTACCTGTCTGCCGCAGTGTGAGGGCCAGTGTAGCCTTTAACAGGGATGTGGGAACAAGGGGATGGGGGATATATCCAGAGGCCTCATGCGTTGTAGTCTCACATAAATTGAAGAATGTCTTGCTGCAGAAGTGAACTGTGTGGAAGGGAGTGAAGGGGTTACACATTGATCCTTCTTTATCCAGGGAGCTGGGCAATCATAGTCCAGGGCTAATAGCAGAGGCTCTCCCATACAGGCGTGCAGAACCAGAGCAGGGCAGGATGGGAGGCCCAGAGACCGAGCTCCAGACAACTGACCTAAAGTTCTTCCCTCACATGTCCCTATCCGTCAGCGGTTCTTTTTGCACCTGTCTTTCCTCCAAAATGATCCGGCTATTATTAAAACCGTAGGCTTAAAGCAAACCGGGGGATTTGAGTTCATTCAGTGCAGAGTCCCGTGTGCTGGCCTCTGTACTCTCCCCTGGATCCCGGAGAAGCCAGGTCCTCTGACCTTGCCTCTGCTCTTGGTCCACAGGAGAGTGACCCTGTCATTTCGCTCCCGTTTTCCCAGTCAACTTTGGAGTGTGGACGTGTGCTCTTCTGGGCTGTGTATTCATTAATGGGCAGTTTTGTTTTGCTTTTTCTTGGAAAGTTCTTGATGTGAGTTTTGGGCCCATGCTGAAGTCATTTCTTATTTTATCTGCATTACATGATGTGTTGGCCACCTGGCATGGGGACCGGTATGTGGATGGGGGGGGGCATTTCTAACCCTTTGCAAGTGTCACAGAAAGACACTCTGCATCTCCTCCTGGACAGCTAAAGGCCACTGACACTTCAAGAATACCCATGCCGCCAAGAGTCCTTCTTAGTCCCAATGGCAGACTTCGCACACAGCTACAGAAGGGCTGCTTGAGAATTAACCAGGCAGTACTTCCAGGACACTCGGGCTAATCAAATGAACATGATTAACAAATTCACCGAATAAAACCCAGGGAGATTTAAAGTCTCAAAAAATGACTATAATAAAATCCACCAAACCACCTGAATATATCAAAGAAACCTTAAAAAGTGGAAAAACCGTTTCAGAATTCAAAGTGCCTCCTAATCAGCGAAAATGCTAGTATTTAAAAATATCTCCACAGCCATTATTTTTTTCCCCAGGCTCTATCCACCCTGGGGCAAGGGTGGCAATTTTGTTCCTTCTGTGGACAGCAGGTGGAGGGAAAGTAGCATCCTAAAGCTATAGAAATAGGAGAAGCCACAGGCAGGAAAAAAGAACACCCCAGGGCATGACCTGCTGCATAGACCGTGAAATGGACAGATTATCATCTCCTCTGCCAAGTTCCATTCTTAGTTACTGAGAGACTGTCTTATGAAATATATCACTGAAACTATGAATATTTTGTTCTGTAAGCTCATCACAGACTCAAAAGAACTCCCACATGGCCAGGCCACAGTGACAACCATTTTTAAATACCTGTCTTATTAAATAGCACTAGTGCACACATTACTGCAAGTACGTCCCATGTGAATACTTAGTTCTGAGATCCCAAGCAAAATCGTAGGACGGGACTGCCCTTGGTCCTTTCAGGCACCTTTCCTGTGAGGGCACTGAGCTAGCAGAGATTGATAAAGGGAAGTTGAGTACAAGGTCTAGCCTGATGCTTCTCAGGGAAAATTAAGGGAAAGGGACTATAAGAAAGATTGCCAGGAACTATGGTTGTAAATTATTGCTTTGTCCCTACAAGACACATGAGCCAGAGTGGGAAAGTATTTCTTGGAGCTTCAGTTTCTTATCCACACATATATGACCATAATGAAAACCCTCAGGCTATGAGAGAGTTAATAAGGGTGACGACTTATGGACCGCTTGCTGGGCAGAGAATGTTGAAACATACTCTGTATGTGTTAGCCGACTTAATCATCAATCATGGGGTGAAGTGAGTATGGCTACTCTCTCTAGTCTATAGATGGGGAAATGGAGACGTGGATAGGCTGAGTTGCCCAGAGGCACTTCACACACCTGAGTGAGGCAGGCTGAGCTCCCACAGCCCCTCCATGCAGTTCTCTCAGCTTCAGGTGGATGTGAAGGGTGCTACTTGCTGCCCTGTGCAGGAGCTTTTCTAGAACCTTCCTTGAAGAGAGTTGCTCAGCCCAGGCCAGGCCTGGGGGGGGGGGGGGTCCCAGCTGAGTGGCACCAAGGTTGAGAAGCACTGAGCCCTAGAGTCAGGCCTGGACTCCCTGGGGAGGTAGGAGAAGGGTGCACTTTCTTGGGACACCTGTCAGATTTTCAGAATACAGGATACAAATGGCCCCCAAAATCTCATGGGTGCCATCTTGGCAGCTTCCTGAATTTATGTTTTATATTTAATTTTTCTCACTGTGAACAAAGTACCTTCTTTTTAAACATTGTTTTTAAGTTTAAAGGTTTATTATCTTGTGTGTGTGTGTGTGATGTATGTGTGTGTCTGTGTATGTGTGTGTGTGTCTGTGTGTATGTGTGTGGATGCTTGAGGAGGCCAAAAGACAGTTTCTGTTCTCTAAGAGCTAGAGTTATAGTTGGTTTAGAGCCATACAACATGCTGGGAGATAAAGTTTGTTTCTCTGGAAGAGTAGCAAGTACTGTTAAATGCTCAGCCATCTCTCAGTCCCCTTAGTATTTGTTTGTTTGTTTGTATTTTCTTATTTATTGTGGGGCAAGATCTACATGTAACAGTGAACCCATGAAGCTCATAGGACACCTTGTGGGGGTTAGTCCTCTCCTTTCATTATTATGTGGATTCCAGGGATGGAACTTGGGTCCTCAGGCTTGGTAGCAAGAGCCTTAATGCTGTGCCATCTCCCTAGCCAGACACCACAACTTTTGACCATGGTGATAATTACATGTCCAACTGTAAGTGAGGTAGAGAGCTCTCTGGGTGATGCTAATGTACAGCCGGGTTTGAGGACCAATGAAGCCTTGGTACTAAGTACATAGACCCAATAGTGTTGCCCTGTACAACAGTATGTTGGAAACGGAGGTTTTCAAGGCCTACCCTAGAATTAGAATGGACATTTAAATGGGATTCCCCAGGTGAGTTGTAGGCATGCTAAGTTTTGCAAAGTACCAAGTGAGTCTGTTGGATTGGAGAAATTATCCATATGACCAAAAACCATGGTGCATCTATTTGCCCTTAGATCTTTGGGTTCCTTTGAATGATTTTGGCCTGCTGGTATACATCTGATTTTGTATGATAAGCTGAGTCTTGGGGGGTACAGTAATCTGAGACTACTGTGGGACTCTGCCAAGTCTCACAGGTCTCTTCATTGACCTTCACCTCATTGTTGGGAGAGTTTTCTCAGAAGAGAATAATATGAATGTCTAAGAAGTCTTGCCCTCTTTGGGAAGTTTTCCATTGAACTGCCTGGATTTTTGAGAGCAAATCAGAAGGTGACCTTCAAAGTACCCTTAGGAGGACTCAGGAGTTAGTTGAGAAAGAGAACACATCTGTTTGGCTGCTGGGCCTTATTGTTCCTTTCCCAAGAACGACGAACCATCTGAGGACAGTGGGGGCATATGGATGTAGGGTATGAAGATGCCATGACAGGCCTTGGGAATCATGGAGAAGTGGCTCAGAGCAGACTGGAAAATACTCTGTGACGTGAAGCCGAGCTACCCTTTCATCTATGTGTCAAGAAGTCATCTTACTTGCACAGGCAGATGATGTGGCCTGTGATGTCTACAAAGTTCCTCTTTTGTAAATGATAAAAAGCAATTTTCTTCAGATGTACGTTTAAGTGTCACTGCCTTAGTCAGTGTTCTGTCACTGTGAAGACACACCATGACCACGGCAACTCTTATAAAAGAAAGCATTTAATTGGGGCTGGCTTACAGTTTCAGAGGTTTAGTCCATTTATCATCATGGCGGGGAGCATGTCAGCAGGCAGGCAGACACAGCACTGGAGAAGGAGCTGAGAGTCCCACATTTGTATCTTCAGGCAGCAGGAAGAGAGAATAGCTGGACTTTGAGTGGACTTTTGAAACCTCGAAGCTCACCCCCATTGGCACACTTCTTCCAACAAGGCCACACCTCCTAATCCCTCTCAAGTAATATGACTCCCTGATGACCAAGCATTCAAATATATGAACCTATGGGGCCATTTTTTTTAACTCACCCACAGTTACCTTACTGAAGAAGTTGCCTCCCTCCCTGACCATGTATAGAAATCACACTCTCCAAGACCCTTCCTCTTCCTCCACCCTTCTTATTTTCCCATAGTACTTGGGTGACACCTTGCACTCAGTGTGATGCTTTCTATAGAAAATGAAATCTACAAAGTTCAAGACTTTGTCCTGGTCATCAGTCCCAGTATCTAGGTCAGGGTTTGATACAGTGGGTATTCTGCAATCTATTTTGAATAAATATTGAAAGAAAGGAGGAGAAGGGAAATAGTGGGTGTTGAATGTGTTTTGAGCCAGGCCCATGGCAGAAGCCTTCCATATGCTGGTTTGTATAATTCTTTTATTCCCACATTGAAGAAAAGTAAGTCAGGGTGTTAAGGAAAAATTGCCCAAATCATAAAGCTATGAAATGAGACTATAGCATGAATCAGGATTTGAACCCAGACCTGCTTGGTTCAGGTGGCATGTTCTTTCCACTACACCACAGCACAGCTGAATGGGGGTGCTTGTAAGCAATACCAAGTTATGAAACCATGTGTCTGATACTCTGGATTTTCACCCACACGTAGTCATGCTAAATTGGGCCACTGGACTCTGTGTGGTTACTGTGTTTAAAAGGACAAAAGCTTAACCCTCAGCTAGACTTTAATGAACAGATGATGATGATGATGATGGATGGATGGATGGATGGATGGATGGATGGATGGATGGGTGGGTGGGCGAGTAGAGAAACGATGGGAATAGGAAAGACTTACACATACATTCCATACATTGGAAATACATTTTTTTTCTTGAATTCTTTTTTTAAAATACATTATTTGTTTGGTGAGCAAAGGGCATGCATACCATAGTGCACAGGCCAGAGGACAACTTTTGGAAGATAGTTTTTCCTTCCACCATGTATGTCATGGGGATCAACTCGGGTCATCAGATTTGGTGGCAAGTGTCTTTACAACCTGAGCCATCTCTACAGCCCAAGTTTTTCAGTTTTTGTTTTGTTTTGCTTTTTAAGTACAGAATAGAAAAAGAGGCTGAATTTGTTAGATCCAGGGATCTGTGTGTTCTCCTTTGGTTCCTCCCACTGAAATATGGATGACACATGATTTTTGTTTATTTGTTTGTTTCCCCAAACCATGGGACTCTCAGTCCCGCATGTATCCTTTGCACATGGGTAGAAAGCCCCAAGCTTTTTAAGGTTGACCTTGCATTCCAAGCCTATTTAGTACTGGCAAATGGCCCAGCGGTTGTTCTTCCAAACCCCAAGGCAGAATGAAGTTGCTGGAGTCAAGTCGATCTACAGATGGAGTGGTGTGGGAATAGTGGGCAGAGAATAGCACCACACACAGGATTCGGGTTTCCAACTGTTCCCCGCCCAGAGACAGCCCTCTGCTGTCTCACACCTGCTCCACTCTGTACAAAATCAGATGAGGTCAGGCTTATTTTGGTTTGGCTTTGAGAAAGAACCCTCACACAGAGCCTGCGCTATCCCAGGACAACCCCGCTCCCTCTCCCCACCAGCTCATGTGATGATCTATTGCCATGGGAGTGCAGACTGGGCCCTTGCTGGGCACTTTATGTAGTGCAAGTGATCTTGGATGAGATGGGAAAGAAACAAGAAACGCTACTGGGGAAGTATGGATTCAGTTGGCTGGAGTTGAGCCTTCCCTGCATAGAGTTAATGAAGAAATAAAGATTTTACAAATGGAAGGCTGGCAAGATGACTCAGTGGGTAAGGCTGCTTATCACATAAGCCTAATAATGTGAGCTAGATCCCTGGAACTCATGTAAGGGCAAAAAGAGAGAAAGTTGTCCTCTGACTTCCACATCTATGCTTGTGGCCACACACAGTGTGCATGTGCATACGATAAATAAAATAGTTGTTTAAAAATGGGAAACCCTCTGAACTTAAATGCTTTTTAGATATTTGGAACCTTTTCACTGTTCCCGTCCCCCAAAGCCCTCAATGGTACTCAGGCCTAAGCAGGATATGTCAGTCCTGCTTTGTTCTACAGAACCACAGTTTCTCTAGAAGCCTCTCCATGCAGGAACACCATCTTGTATGGTCGGGGCAGACATCCTCTCATAGTCACACATTTTAAAATGGGACCATCTCCAGAATCGTGAAAATGCAGTGAGAACTCTTACGCTACAAAGTAGCAAAACAAAAAGACATGGGATCTGCTGGGGCAGTCAGAAGACCTTTCATTCCCATCACCAACCCTGTTCCCTTGCAGCTTGCCCTTTGCCGGTTGGCATGGAGTTTGTTATGTGACCGTTGGTCTCAGTGCACAACTAATAATACTTGTTGTCCCTAGAAAGCCAGTTCAGCCTGAAGTGCCGGCATGTTTGAAGAAGCCTCAGAAGCTTCCATGGTTACTAAGCTGCATGCAGCCAGGCCTGAGTTATCCACAGGCGCTGTCTCTGTTTGGACAGCTACTCAGGAAGGTATCCAGCACGCCATCTTGCGATGCAGTGGGCTGCCAAGACATCAGATTGTCCAAGGTTCCAGAAGCTCCCTCCTGCTGCCAGGTACCCAAGCCAGGCAGCCTCTCCTCCCCATCTGCCATGTGCTGGGCAGGCTCTACCAGGCTCACCTGCTTCTGCCTCCTCCCTTCTCCACAGCCACCCTGGGTCAGGATAGCAAGCTATTAGATGACCACACACTCCCAGTTTGCCTATGAAGCAAACAAGTTTGAGTCAGTGTGTTAGCAGTGTTGCTGTAAGCTGGACATGATTCTCCTAGGCTGAGTGCTTGTTTTGTGAAGTATTCCAGTGGCCGCAATATATACTTTCTTTCCAGGCCGTCTTATAATAGTAAAACAAACACAAGACGTGTAAGGTGACCCACATACATTTGGTGCACAGTGCTTTTGAATTCACCATGGATGTGACATCCCATAAAATCTCCCTCTCTCCACACAAGCTAGTTTTCCATGGTGTCTGTTTTCATTAGTCAATGCTACCAAAATATTCTAGTCAGAATTTGTTACTGTTGTTTTGCTTTTGGAGTCAGAGTTTCCATCTGTCACCCAGACTGACCTGAACTTATGATCCAGATCCATCTATCTCAGCCTCCTGAGTACATGAATCCAGTTAGGTTTGGCATTTCATGCATGCAGTTCAGCCAAGCAAGAACAGACATCTGCTTTTCAATGGTAGGGTAGGATGGAGAAGTCCAAGTTCTTCATTTACGTCTAGGAGGTCTCTCTGTGTGTAGGGCACCTGCTCCTCCCCATTTTAATGAAGGATGATATAAACTGAGAGAAAGTGAATTTAGAAAGGAGACTTCTCTTTCTGCTCCCAGAAGGGCGCTGGACACTGTGTGTGTGGAGAAAGGGTGTGTGTGTGTGTATATGTGTGTGTGAGTATGTGGGGACAGAGGTTCCTTCTCAGTGTGTGTGTGTGTGTGTGTGTGTGTGTGTGCATATGTGTGAGTGTGTGAGTATGTGTGGGGGGAGGGGACTTTCTTCTCAGTGTGTGTGTGCATGTGTGTGAGTGAGTGAGTGTGAGTGTGTGGGGAGAGGCTTCCTTCTCAGTGTGTGTGTGTGTGTGTGTGTGTGTGTGTGTGTGTGTGTGTGTGTGACCTGCAGGGGACCCTTCTGCCAGACTGTTCTACGAAACTCCTTGAGAAAAGAACTCTGCTAAGAGCACCAGGAAAGGGCAGAGTCTAGTCCCATGTTAGTAAATAATTAATTAATCTATTTATTTATTTATATGGTGTTGGAGATTGAACCAGAGCCTTGTTAATGCTAGACAAATGTTCTCCCACTATGTGTGTGTGCGCGCGTGCATGGGCATGCACACATTTTAACAGGAATCAAATCCATTTGTTTTTTATTCCATGAAATGCTCTTGTTAGTATAAAATGGATAAACAAAAGCCCTGGCCTCCAGGGACAGCCTCCCTCATTCTGTCATATTGGAGATCACCCAAGGCTGTGCAGTGAGAGACTGCTCACATGCTAGAAGCTATGTGGAGCAAAGGTTCTCACCATATGTGGGCCCAGGGCTAGCTGCATGGGATCTGATCAACAATGTGCGTTCTGGGGTTGCATCCCAGACCTGCTGAGTGAGAAGCTCTGGGTGGGCTGCATGGGCTGTGTTAGCACCAGTTTTCTCTGCAAGAGATGCTGATGTGGGCTTGTGGTCAGGGCAAGGCTTCGAATAGAGTTTGCTCTGCAATGGTTTTACAAAGAGTAAATCTTCACTAAGCACTTGCATACAGGTTATGCCGGCAACAGTTGGCTCTCGCTTCCCTTTAGAATAGAAACTTGAAGATCAAGGAAGCTATGACTTGCTCAGCTCACAGCTGGTTATCAGTAGAGCCAGGGTGTGGGCTAACCTCCCTCTGGTTTCCCCTGCAGAAGCAGGATGGAGTGGAGGAGAGCTTGGATTCTGGAGCAGTGTCGGGGTTGGGCTCTCAGTAGGGTTGCTTAAAAACTCTGCGGTCTTGGACAAGTCAGCCAGCCTCTGTTTTCTCCATTTCCTCATCTGCAAAGCTCTATCTTGGGAAACTTTCACAAAGATTGCAAAAGACAATAAGAAGAGGTAGTTGGTACTATAGTTGGCATAGTGAACACCCACTTAGTGCTATCTTTTTTAAACATTAAATTAAATTAAGTGTGTGTGCTCATGTCATGTATGGAGGTTCGAGGACAACTTTTTGGAGAGTTGTCCCTTTCCACCTATGAGTACTGAGGATCAAATTCAGGTTGTCAAGTTTAGTGGCAAGTGCCTTTCCCACTGAACCATCCCACTGTTCTCCTAACTGGTGTTTTATTGTAGTTGTTTTATAGACTTTCAGTCTGGAGGGGTGCAGGGAACACACAGCATCATCTTTTGGGCCTCTGTCTTGGCACTAAGTGGGGGGATAGTCCCCAAAGTGCTAATATATAACCCAGTAGCCCCTCTATCCCTCCCTCTCAGCACTTCCAAGGGCTACCCACACCAGCTCCAAAAGGTTTCAATGCATGCTTGATTCTCATAAATAGCTGTACCCTTCCCCAGCCAGCCTCCTTGGTGGGCATAATGTGTGCCAACGGGCAGGCTGTCCATAGCCGAGGCCTTGCTTGAGAGTGGTAAAAGTGAAAGGAGATTACAGGAGATAAACGCGGGCTCTCAGGTTCCAGGGGACATGTGGTTTTGAATGGTTTGACATGTTGCCAGACGGTATCAGGGAAAGGCAGGGAGCACAGCCCACTTCAGCTTTTGGCTCACTTGTAAAGAACAGTGGTGCAGCCAAGGTGCTTTTAAAGGCTGGTTTTAGGGACATTCACTTTGAGCAGCTATCTGCAGAATCCTCAGGCTGCTTATTTTGATGTTTGCAGAAAAGCATGCTGGCCTCCCTTCAATTGACACTCTCCAGTCCTCACTCCTGACATCTCTCCTGTCTTCCCTCCAACCAGGAAGGAAATTTCAATGTCTCCTCATGAAGACAGTTCTTGGGAAGTGTCTTCATCTCTCTCCCTGTGTTAGAGCTGACAAATTCTATACACGGACTTGGGAGGCAAACAGAAAACTATTGGATGCCCTGTTCTCTGAGGCCCAGGGCACAGTCAGGCAGCAGGGGGGACTTGTCCCTCACAGCCTTGTGCACTTGACTTCCTTTCATGGACAAACTTCTGGAGCAAGCAAGCCACACCTGCTTCAGCCTGTCCTCACCACCCACTCTACTGTCCAGTTCCCTGCATTGGCTTCTGTCCCGGCTTTTCTTTACAAGATTACCCATGGCTTACCAGTCCAGAAAGGAGACCCGATGAGGGTCCTGCCCCTCCTGGACTTCCAGAGATGCCATACTTAGTGACTTTGGAGTCAGGGTACCACAGTGGTCCTTCCATGCCTTTCCCCTTCTGAACAGCTTCTCCTTGCACAAGATAGGCACATGCCTCTAACATGGCCAGCTTTGGCCTGAGGCTTTCTCATGTTCCAGTCCCAAGAAGGTCTCCACCTCTTACACCTTCAGCTCCTTTGGGAGGCTTGAGTGCTTTCTGTGATGATGAATTTGCTGCAGTTCTATCTTTTCTGAGAAGTTGGCTCTAGTTCTGGAACATTCTCCTGATGTTACTGTTTATCCTTTATTCTGTTTTCTGGCTGGAGACCCTGAATCACCATACGGCTCCTCTCCTTTGTTCTCTCTCTCTCTCTCTCTCTCTCTCTCTCAAAAGCCATGTTCTGACTGGGCCCAGCTCACATTATCGACCACATAGGCAGTTGCTTCTCCATGGTGCTAACCCTTTGTCTGAGTCCAGAACCATCTGCCTATGAGATCACAATACCTGCCAGCCTCCAGCATGCCTTTCCTTCCTGTATTCCTTCTTCTGTCTGGTCTGGGTCCTCAGATATACTTTCTCCAAACTCAGATCAGCCTTATTGTTCTACTCAACTCCAAATCATAGCTTCCAACCACAATATCCAAAATCTTCACTCTTTTTCTTACACATCTTAAATACAGGAATTTTTGTTTGTTTGTTTTTGGTTTTGGTTTTAGTTTTTTTGAGACAGGGTTTCTCTGTGTACCCCTGACTGTCCTGGAACTCACTCTGTAGACCAGGCTAGCCTTGAACTCAGAGATCCCCCTGCCTTTGCCTCCCAAATGCTGGGATTAAAGGTGTGTGCCACCACACCCAGTGTACCACAGAACTCCTTTTAGCTTCCTCAAATACAATTGACTCCATTAAGTTGGCTTGTTCTAGTCCAACCCTTGACATGTGCACCTTCAAACCTAAACTGACACTATTTCTCCCCACTGGATGTACAGGCCTTCTGCCTGTCCTTGTCCAATGTCTCACTATCCTCTGTTCTTACAAGCAATCTCCCTTTTAATTTGTTCATTTATTTGAGGCACTAATTTGGGAGTCAGTCCAGCTACTCTCCTTGGTGCAAGAGATAGCACAGGGAGAAAGGCACACATAGACATGGAGCCTGCAGACTTCAACACCAACAGTAAAGAGAATCTGATAATCATAGACAAACCAAGGAAGAGTTGCAGAGGGAAAGCTCAGGGCGCCCTGAACAAGCACTGAATAGGGGGAGGCGCTCAGGAGATCCCTTCTGGGGAACTAACATGTCCAAACACACCACAAAGGTAACAGAGTTGGTGAAGAATGGTAGGGAAGTCTTCTAGGTGGAGTGAAGGGCATATACAGGTAACATGTGTATGTCCTCATAGTGTATTACACAAGATGCAGAGTGTCCCCAGTGAGGCTGAAGGGGCAGAAGGACACACCATGCAGGACTGTGTGGTTATGTAGGGATGTTTAGACACACCCAAAGTGCTTGAAAACCAAACCCACAGCACTCACCACAGCCCGCTAGGCTCTGTATGGTTCATCACCACCCTAGCCCACAAGCTCTCTCTTATGAGACTCCATAGCCTTTGAGTCTGCTCTGCTGTTCTGGCTGCCTCCCTCATTAACTTGTCTTTAGCTAACAATGGTTACTCCTCTTTCCATTCTGATAATCTAGGCTTTGGCATTTGGGGATCAGTAACAATCTAGAACCCTCTTTAACTATAATACTACTAAGGAGGAAATCTAACATTTATTAAGTACCTACTGTATGTGAAGAACCATGTCAAGCACTTCATATGGATCATCTCTGTTAATCTTCAAAAAAGTCCTGTGGTGTAAATAGTATTACTGTCTATGTTGTGCAGTGAGGTCACAGCACAGGCTGGTGACAAAGTCAGCAATTCAGGAATCGACACTGAGTACCATGCTTTTCTTCACTGGGGTCTAAGAAACATCAGTCACCTACTCATTTGAAGATGACATACACTTGGACCTCACCATCACAGCAGTAATGGCGGTGTAATAACTATCTATAAAATATAATATCAGAAAAAGAAAGACATACTAGAAACATACACTTATCAGCTATTTAATTATTTATTTATCATATTATCTGTGATATTATTTATATGGAACTTTGTTAGAAGTCCTTTTGTGTTCAAAAGAGTCAGCAAAGGTCTAACAAAATCCCAGCGTTTTGGAGAGAGTGAGCAATGTTTCTATTCTGGAAGCTGCACATAACCAGCCAACAGATGGGGCTACTCTCTAAGATGGACTCTCAGGCAAGACTACAAAACAACCCGTCAATCAGCCCACCAGAGCAAGCCAGTCGGGGAATGGCTGCAAGCTAACAGGAGACAATTGCAGTCATATACAAAGAGTGTTCCAGTTTTCTGGGCATTTAAGAAATGTGGAGGCAACCTTTTTTTCTTACGTAGGACTCACAGTATTTGGTGATAATTGCTTCTTGCCTCTCTGGCTCACAAGATCCTTGGACTTGAGAAGTACTCAGACCGACCCATCCATGCACACATGAAGGTGCTGTCTGTCTCTCCAAGGAACTGCACAGACTACAGAAGACACTTGCCTTACTCCTTACTGAGGAAAGAGTCACGATAGAGAATCACAATACTGGTGATTACACATGAGGGGACAGAGTTCACTCCTGGGATGGACCACTGGAATTCTGGGAAGGAAAATGGTGTGAAAGATGAGCTGGGGCTGCTCTTGACATCCAAGGTTGGCTAAAGCTTAAAGACCTGCAGGAAAGAAGGCAAGTGAGCTGAGTGTGTGCATGGCTGGAGTGGGACGGAGGAAACGTAGCCACCTGCAAGAAGCAACAGTTACCTGTTTGTCTACTCCAGCCTCCCCGGACACTACGGGTCCTCAGGGACCCAGTCACATCAAGAGTTAGCCCAGAGGTCCCAGGTCTCCACTACAGCCACCCTCCCCATTCAGTCCCACAGCAGCCTTAGGTATCTATCAGCCCTGGTTACTACTGATTTATGCTTGTGAACGGTGCGTGCTAGAGCAGAAGGTGGTGGTGATGAAGCTAGGATGGGCAGGCTTTGGGTCTAGTGAGGATGGAAGCTGGTTCAGGTGCTACAACGATTGTAAATCAGGATGCTGAGGAGAAGTGTGGGTAGGGGCGGGGCAGAGAAAGGTACATCTCAGATAATGGGCCTTTCTGGCTCATCTGACAGTCTGCTCATCTATGGCATAGGACAAGATAGGTCCTTACTACTCATGTGAATTCAAAAGTCCTATGTAGATATCAAGACAGGAAATGGTATGCTTCACATGCCCAGGAGAGGAACATATTTGTGCTTACCTAAAACCAAATAAATGTGATGGTGTAAGCTGAAGAGACATTGTGTGTGTGTGTGTGTGTGTGTGTGTGTGTGAGAGAGAGAGAGAGAGAGAGGTGAGATATGGTACATGCATGCCACGATGCACATGGCCTGCCATGCCTGTGGAGGTCGGAGGAGCACCTTATGCAATCAGTTCTCTTCCTCTATCTTTACATGGGTTCCAGGGATAGAACTCAGGACGTGAGACTTGACAACAAGTTCCTTCACTGCTCAATGAGCCACCTCGATGGCCTCCTTCTTTTATTATTATTAATACTCACCTCCCACACTAAATGAAGAGAGATCAAAAAAAGCTGCACCCGAGTCCACAGTTGGAACACTGCTGTGTAGCTTTCAGAGGTGACAGCCATTAATGGGTGTGCTTTCCAGAGCATGACTTGAGAGCTGAGGCATCAGAACTGCAGGGTGTGGCTGTGTGGTTGATGAGAATGTGGGTTCCTGAGCCCCACCCCAGCTGTTTTCTATTCTCTGGCCAGGAGAACAGAGAAGCTCCATTTTAACAGAGCCCCAGGTCATTCTTGTGCATACTGAACTTTAAGAACCACTGTCAGAGAGGTTCAAGCTGGAGAAGAGGGAGAGTTTACTGTGCCACAGAGCTGGGTCTTGTGACTTTGAGAGATTAACGGCGAACATTCATCTAAGATTTTGACTTCAGTGTTTTTAAAATTGTGATGCAAGTTAGGATGGAAGCTGTGTGGGATATAGATCTTTAAACTCATGGAGATGGTTGCAGAGTAGAATGTTAAAGTCAGGTGCCAAATACATATGGACTAGACATTGGGAATGTATGCTAAGCCTTATAATTCTCATAATTGTGGTCTAATTATTTTGTTGTTTTGTATTGTATTTGTTGTTATAAGAGAAAGAGCCATTTGTTGAACTGAAAGGGGGAGCTGCTGGGGGGGGGAAGATATACCTTAAACTAAAAAAAAAAAAAAACAGAAGGAAGCATATGGGGGTGAGGGGGAATAGGGTGGGAGGGTGGTATGAGAGGGGGGAATAGGGAGGGGATTGTGATTGAGATGTAACTTGAAGAAATAAAAGAAAAAAAGAAAAAAGACGATTTTGACTTCAGTAAATAGTACAGGATAGCTTGCAATGAAAAAAAAAAAAAGATTTATTAGGAAAAGAAACCACAGCATGATCTGATGGATCACATGCAAAAACCTATACCCAAGACTGGCTTGAGTGACCTCAGGAAAGCTCATGGTGAGTCACAGCGTGGTACTGGTGGTGATGACACACTCTCAGTTCCAGTTCCAGACAAAATCCAAGAAAAGAGAAAGCTCTGGGGGTAGACAGGGTGTCCTTTGTCCCCTACTCCTGGGGTCCTTCCTCCACGCTGGCACCTGGGCATTCTTGGAGCAGCACTTAGATGGACATTAGGATCCTTCATCTAGAGGAAGGGGAATGGTTTGGAGTCAGAAAAAGACAAAGAATAAGAGCAGATGAGAAGAAAGCATGGACAGGTCAGCAACAAACTTAGGAAGTCTAACTGGAGAGGGGACAGAAGGAAGAAAACACTGGGTACAACTAGGGAAGACACAGCGATGGAGGGTGGAACAAAAGAAGAGCCACAGAAGAGAGGGTTCAGGAATTTAGAGAGTGCACGCAGAACCAAATAGTTCCTGAGTTGCTGGGAGAGACAAGAAGTCCCCAAAAGATTGCAGAATACACAGGAACAAACTGCAAAATGTGTAACAGAATTGGAAGGACAGAAAGGGAAAATAGATACATCCATAAGAGTGAGATGCAAACAAACAAAAAACACCAGGGAAGAAAATAAGGTATTTACTGTCTTCAAAACAAGACTAGAGTTCTCACTGGTAGAATTCAAAACATCAGGGAATGAAAAGTCAGACAAATGGAAAAGGAATACAATTTTTGCATGTTTAACTACACAGAAAATTCCCAAGGATTCCAAAGAAAGAAATTTCTTAGAAATAATAAATAAGTTCAAGGTGATAAGCTACAAGATAAACATAAAAATACAGATATATATTCTGTACTATCAAGAATACAGATTCAAAAATTGAAAATACACCACTATAGTGCAAACTACTTTAAATATTTACATGTAAATTTAACAAAACTTGCACTAGACTTACACACTAAATTTAGTGTGGTGGTGCATGTCAGTTATCCCAGCACTTGGGAGGTGGAGGCAGAAGGATCAGAAGTTCAAGGCCAGCCTATGCTACACAAGACCCTATCTCAAAACAAAACAAAACAAAATAAAAAAGGCTTATGTGGTCAGAGCTGCAATGCTGATGGAAAAAAATCAGGAAATAAATGGAGAGGTACAGTATCTTCACACACTGACAGACTAAACATTCTGAATACATCACTCTCCCCAACTTGATAGAAGAGTTAATGTAGTTAACTCTTACTTATATTATATATATATATATATATATATATATATACACATACAGGCATGCATACAATACAATACAATAACAGTATAATTGTCCAAACCATGGTAGAATGTTATTTTTGGGGGTGGTATAAATAAGAATATTTAAAAGCTTGAGTGTAAGAGAAAAATAACTAAAACAACTCACAAAGAGAATAGAGTGGAAACACAAAACCTGTAAGGTTTTAGGATTCACCTCACAAAGGGTACAGCCTGAGCTGTGTGGTGCAGACAGGGGGACAGATGCATAGATCCATGGGACAGAATGGAGACAACAGAGCTAGACCCCCACAGATGAGTCAACTGAGTCTTGATAAAGACATGGGCAAAGTTCAGGGAACAGAACATCATCTGCAAATGGCATTGGGGCCAACTAGCGCAAAAGGAAAAAGGACCCCAGGCCATCTCAGAGCTTCCCCAGAATTTCATCAAAATAGTCTGTGTCTCATAGAACAGAAAGTAAAACTGTAAGACTTTTAGGGAGAAGATAGAAATACTAAGACTTTAAAAGTTGGACTTAACATTAAAATCCTATTCATAACCGGTCATAGAGGCACACCTCTTTAATCCCAGCAGAGGCAGGTGGATCTCCATGAACTCAGGGGCAGGCTGATGGACATATTGAGTTCATCCTGAACTACAGCCGGAGTGAAACCCTGCCTCAAAACAACAACAACAACAACAACAACAACAACAACAACAAACTCCCATTTATAAATGAAAAAAAAGATAAATTTCGACCTTGTTGAAATTAAATTTTCCATGTGTGCATGGGGGGTGGTGTGTGCATGACTGCACATGTGTGTTGGGTGTCTTCTTCAACTGCTCTCCACCCTAGTTTTTTTGAGACAGTGTCTCCTCTTGAACCTGGGGTTCACTGACTCACAGACTAGCTGGCTAGGAAGCCTCCGGATCCATTTGTCTCTGCATCCTTAGAGCTGGGGCTGCAGACACACTTTACTACGACCAACGCTTATGTGGATGTTGGGGATCCAAAAGAGACAGGGAGAGAAAACAGCTAATGTTCACTATAAAAATGGTAAAGCAACATGAAGAGACATTTCACATAAGGAGACATGCATTAACATGGATAATGTTCAAATAAACTGTCACAAAGCACAAATTAAAACCACAAGGAAGCATTGCTACATACCTATGAGAATGACTAAAATTTAAAACAGTGATAACACCAAATGCTGCCAAGATTATAAGGGAACTCATACATTATTCACGAGAATGTACAACAGTTCAGCCATTTGGAAAGCTGTTTGGTGGTTTCAGGGAAAACTAAACCCGAAACTCCCATGTGAGTCAGAAATTATTCTCCTAGTCATCTACTCCAGAGATTAAGACTAATATTTAACTCAAAATCCCACATAGCAACTCTGTTCGTCATAGCCAACAGTTGGAAACAACTCAGATATAATTTACTAGGTGAATGATTAAGCAAACTGTGGTATACCCACACAGTGGACATCTACTCAGCAGTGAACAAGAACATACCTGGTGATACAGAGAGCGGCCGACAGACTCTGAATAATTACGCAAAGTGTAAAGAGTATCTCAAAAAAGCTTCCTGCTGCCTGATTCTGTGTTTAGATGGCATTATACAGTTGACGACAAATGGGGGATTTCCTGGTTTCCAGGAGCTGAAGTGGGGGTGGGACAGCACATGGTGGCTATAACATGAAGGACAACAGAGGGCCCAGTGTGGTGATGGACATGCTCTGTATTTTAACTGTCATTGGCACTATCCAGTTGGTGATATTGTGCCTCCGTTTCACAAGATCTCACATCTGTAGGAAGCCAGAAGCAGGTCTAAGAGACCTCACTTTCGTATTTCTTACAACAGCATATCAACACATGTATATATATATAATACATATATATATATATATATAATACATATATATATATATATATATATATATAGTATTAGGGCTCCAAGTGTAGCACAATGGTTCAGTCTGTCCAGTATCTGTAAGGTCTCAGGGTTAATTCCCAGACATTGCATATTTTATGACCTCACCAATTCTGTCAAGCCCCCTTTTGGTGAGATGTGTAGATGACAGAGAGATGATGCTCTGTCAATTTAGAGTCCTTCTTTGTTCATATCTGAGTTTCAGGAAGCTCAGCTGGAGGCCAGTGTTACACATGGTGTCAAGTGGTTTTTAGCCACCTCTCCATCCAACGCACTGCTGCACCCTCCTGGACGGTAGGGTCAGTGGTCCTCAGATACCCCCTATAGTTCTTCCTCACTGCTGGCTGTAGGAAGCCTCCAGATGCCAGTAGACATCTGCATCACACCAGTCCAGGGGCAGGAAGCTTTCAGGCCTCAGGCCTCCCTTACTAAAAGGTGTGTTCCTCCCAGGCTCATTTGGCAAATGCAAAAGAACTCAAGGTCCTCACCGGGTGGTTGAACACCCTTGATTCCTTTTGCATTCTCTGAACCCCAATTTAATCTTCTCAAGGACAGAAAAGGGCTTGCAGCCATAGATGTGTTTTTCCAGGTCTTTCCTCTTAACCTCTTCCTCAGACTCCCAGCATTCTGCTGACTTGTCAGCGGTCAGAGTGGCAGGAAGTAGGAAGGGTACTGACACTTGTGATGGCTTCTACCATCTCTCTTCCCTTAACTCACTTCTTCTACCTTTCTGCCTTTCCAGCTTGTGGCCCAGGTCCTGGAACATAAAAACATAGGATTTGTGATGGTGGATGCAAAGAAAGAAGCCAAGCTTGCCAAGAGACTGAGTAAGTTTAATATTTGAAATCTGTTAGGAAAAAACAAATGTGTCTTGTTAAAAAAAAAAAACAAAAACAAAAACAAAAACGCAGTTATATTTATCTTGATGGTAACTGGATTAGTTTCTAACACATATAAAATGGTAGTGCGTACACCATTTTGGGTCAGAGAAGAGCCCAATAAAAGTAAAGCTAGGCCTCAATCTAATGGTTTTGGCTGGAACCATTTAATTTGTCTTTTTACCAGTACCAGGCAGAGAGAAAGTCTTCCTGGAGAATTAATGTAAGGCCCTTGAGCCTTTATTGACAGCTCCTACAGCAGCTAGAAGCCCAGTTTCTCCATCTTTGTGCCTCAGTTGCTTCTCTGGGTCTCTCTGGGAACATTCCAGCAGCAGCCAGCACATGATACATTTACAGTAAGGTCTGCGGAGGTCCCAGAGTTAAGGGTTAAGGCTAAACCCCAGCTGGGAAGCTTCAGCCTGGATGGATTTAGGTGAGGGCTAGTTAAGTGACAATGCAGTAGAAGCTGTAATCTCTCATGTCAATATGTCACGATCAAGTGCCCTTTAAGATTCCTACTCCATAATCCCAAGGAGAAAGGGCACATGGAACCCCTCTGGTTTCCAAATACCACCCCCCCAATGCTGTCCATTTATCTTTTTCTGCATGATCAGTGGAGAATGGCTATTAAAAATAGCAGGAGGTTATGAAACAGGACCTGAAACAGGACCTTTGAATAAAGGTTAATTGAGTTTGGAGTAGTAAGCACAGAGAAGAAAAAAAAAGCTTAGTGGTGGTTCAGTGGGCATCTTTGGGTCCATGTAGGTACATTACCCCAGGTGCATACAGGTGCATTACCCCAGGTGCATGCAGGTGCATGCAATACCCCAGATGCATGAAGGTACATTAGCCTAGGTGCACACAGGTGCATTACCCCAGGTGCGTGCATTATTCTTCCAAATTAAAAACAAATCTTTCCTCTTCTGTTTCTTAGAAGGCCAGACATTGTTGAAGATAAGATTTATATTATAGAAGACTACTTAAGTTGGACACAAAGAAGAATTCATGTCTATAAAATGGTGACTTATTGAGAATGCCTGGTATTATGTATTCTTAGTATGTCTCCAGGGAAAGAGATATATTAAGAATACCTTTTCTGACCAGAGCATGGAAGTAAAATGCATTCAACTCTTCCTAGAGTCAAAAACAATTTAATGAGTTCTGCTATTTTCGCAGCAGTTCATTGATTCCTAGCCTCGCCCCCAACCCACCACTTTTACTTAGCAGGTAGTGGTACTAGGGAGCATTTCAAGTAAAGTGTTTTAGAAATGCTAGTATTCTAGAAATATTCAAATCTAGGCAGCACGGGCTGATCAAAAATTCACAAGAACAGACTGGCCAAAGGCATGATGGGGCTTGGAATGTCTAAATACATTTTTCTCTAAGTTTGCCTTGGAAAGATGAAAGCACCTGCCCTCTAGATGGTGGATCTTTGGGAAGGGGTGGTGTCCTGCCAATCTGCCCCTTCAGCCTTACACCTCTCCCGATTGCCCTTCTTTAGCTGTGGCTTAAGCCATCCCTGAAGCTCTGACCTGGTCTCACTCCCAAACTCCCAAGCAGGATGCTGACTTATGTTCCCTGGGGGCACATTTTGAGATCAGACATCAGGAGACTGAAGAATACTCAGAGTATCCAATGCTGTGGTGTGCAGGGCTCCTGAGATGCCAGCAGTAGCCCAGCCCTCCGGGGGGGTCCTTTGTGATTCATTAGGAGAAAGCCTTCCCTAAATCATAGAGTTTGAAAAAAAAACTAATCTGAATAATTAAAGATGTCGTGAAGTAATAATGTCAATAATGTCAGCCTTGTTTAATATTGGGGGCGGGATACAGTGTCCCAGCAAGGACTGGTCAAAGTGTACCGCACCGTTCCAAGGGTGCTCGGGCAAAGATGTCGCTGTGGTCTGCCCTCCCAGAATCTACCAGTGACCTGAATGGGACTCAGAAGGGCTCTTCATCCTCTGTCCAGGCTCTGTGAAAGAAGCTAGGATCTGGGGAAGACCACGCCCCTATTGTTAGGGATTGTCCTATCAGAGCAAGCACCCTCAAGCAATGGGAGCCTGAGGGACACCAATAACAGTGGGGGATCCAGAAGGTTGCAGAGACCCTAAGCCAGAACCTGGAGGAGTCACCAAGATGGAATCAGGGACAGAGGTCACTCTAGCTTTAGAGAAAAAGAGAAGTAAGCTCCTGCTCTGCGCCTGTTGTTGGACACACCCTTTCATAATGGCGTTCAGCCCACAAGCAAAGAGAGTGGCTCAGAAACGAGGAGGGGTAGGGCTAGCCTTAGGTAATTAAGGGACTTGAAGCCAGGCTAAGGTGACAGGTAGACCATGAATATTACAGGCTCAGATAAGGAGAACTCAGATAAGGACCAGACCGGCTTAGCAGTACTCGCGGGAACTAAATGGTAGAATGGAGAGTAGCTTTCGAATTCAACGCCAGCCCTGACAGACAGACCTGACGATGATGATGATGATGATGTTAATTCCACTGATCCTGACCCCATTGCCACTCAAGGATGAACCGAAGGGTATTCTGCACCTGAATGACCTTAGCCGTGGCCCCTTATTCCTTTCAGGCTTCAATGAAGAAGGAAGCCTGTATGTTCTGAAGGGCGATCGCACAATTGAGTTTGATGGGGAGTTTGCAGCCGATGTCTTGGTGGAGTTTCTCCTGGATGTAAGTATTTAGCAGGCGCCTTTGTGTGCAGCTGTTCGATATAGGAAGAGACAACTCGGATGTAAAAACGGAGGAGCTGGAGACTTTGGCATGACATTTGTCAGGCTTCCCAAAACACCAAGGAGTGCCTGAATTATAGCAGAATCTATTTTTACTGGAAAGCAGGCCCTTAAGTCATCATGGAAGTTGTTATAAGTGATCCAAAAGCTGTGTGTGTGAGTAGAAGTGACATGGTATTCTCTTGCCAGCTACACACTGACTGACACCCATTGGCATTCCCTTGATACAGTGACACTCAGAGAAAGCCAGAGAAAGGCAGGAAAGAGGGGCTGAACCAGTCACCTGAGATGGAAGTGCCACAGGCCCAGTCTCTTGAGTCATCTTCTGAGCTGTATAAAGGGGAGACAGTGGGATGGTGAGGTGGCTCAGAAGGCAAAGGCACTTACTGTCAAGACTGGCAATCTATATTCAATTCCCTGCCCTACAGGGTGGAAGGAGAGAACCAACTCTCCCAAGTTGTTTTCTAACAGCCGCTGCCTTCACCCACACAATGGTATGCACACACCCTCCTACACACACCCTAATCCTGCCACCCTGCCACTGCCAAAGTTTCACTTTTATGGGAATATCACATCTTCAAATCTACAAATTCCAACAGAAGGGAAAACACTACAAAAATATTTTGATCATGCATGAAGTCACACCTGCCAGTCATAAAGCCATGCTCTGTACAGATAAAAAGCCCAATCCTGCCAGGAATGGTAGTCCACCTGCAGCCCTGGCACTGAGGGCACTGAGACAGGAGTATTGTACATGAGAGGCCAGCCTGGTTTCTGTGGGGTGACTCTATCCCTAAAATAAACAGCAACAATAGCACAAAGGAGGCACAGCTGACCACCTACACTCTCAATTTTCCAGGAGACATCAAACAATCTGTCACTTTCTCTCTACACTCTCGAAAGCCAGAGAAGGGCAAGAAAGAGGCTACCAAATATAGAGTCCACAGTCTGTGCTTGGCCATGTCGCTGACCTGCACCTACAAGTCCTGGGGAGTATTCAGGAGAGGCAACAATTGTGAGTCTGGCCCAGCATGGCACTGCTCCAGCTTAACAGCTAAGAGGAAGCTTCTAGAAGCAAGAGACTAGATGCTTTAAACAATGAGAGTGTGAATGACCCACAAAAGTAGCAAACCAGAGTTAGGGCAGTGTTTAGATTTATCATATTGGGGTGTTATCTTTGTAAACCACAGATAATTCTATTCTCAGTATGCGGTCTGGCTTAGTTAGGATTATTATTGCTGTGATGAAACATCAGAACCAAAAGTAACCTGGAGAGGAAAGGGCTTATGTGGCTTACATATTTTGAATTCATGGGGGGAACTCAAGGCAAGAACTCAAGCAGGGCAGACATCTGGAGGCAGTAGCCAATGAAAAGGCCTTGGAGGGATGCTGCTCACTGGCTTGCTCCTCATGGCTTGCTCAGCCTGCTTTCTTATAGAACGTAGGACCACAGCCCAGAGGTGGCACCACCCACAATGGGCTCAGCCCTTCTGCATTAACCACTAAGAAAATGTCCTACAGGCTTGCCTGTACCCTCATCTTATGGAGGCATTTTCTCAACTGAGGTTCCTTCTTCTCAGATAATTATAGCTTGGCCAAGTTGACATAAAATTAGCCAGCACTTGGTCTTTATCTTCAAGGAAGGTGCTATGAGGTCAGTGATGAGATAGGCTGGGTCAGGACCCGTTCGTCACACATCCTTATTCATATCCATGGAGAAAAGAAAACCCACTCCTATCGTTTTCTTAAGAGCAAAGAATCATTTTCTCAAGATCTTTCCCTACTGAGCCAGGACCAGGCCATTTTCCCATTCTTGATTTAAGTGTCAAGAGATGGTATAGAATTAACACAACTCAACCGGTGGCGGGAAAATGTCTTGTTTCTAACACATGAGGGAAGAAATTGAAGAGCATTGGACTCATGACTTTGGGCATAGGAAGGCAGATACTTCACAATGCATCTGTTTTTGATAATTGTAACAAACACCTGAGGGAAACAATTCAAAAGAAACAAGGTTTGCTTTGGATCTCTGTTTTGGGGGTTTCAGCCCAAAGTCTGCTTAATTCATCCCGTTTGGCCTGAGACAAGGCAGAAATCATGTTGGCAGGACCACAGGGCTGAGGGTGTTCACCTCCTGCTGGCCAGAAAGCAGAGGGGGGGGCGGAGAGGAAGGCTCTGGGGACCAGATTTCAGCATCCAGGGCACATCCTCTACATCCTACTTTCTCCCCTATTAATTCTCATCACAACCCAACAACATTATCAGATTTTAACATCATCAGTGGGTTTATCCATCAGTGGAGTCAGAGGCTTCATGATCTAATCACATCTCAATGCGTGAGGCCACAAGCTGTGGTACAAGCCTTCAACACTTGAGCCTTGTGTGAGACACTTCATATTCTAAATGAAGTGTATGATATTACTTTCATGTAGAATTTAAGATAACTCAATGGTTTTTTTTTTTTTTGTAAAAAGAAAGAGAATCAGAGAGTCTATATAATGCTGGTTATCAGGGTCAGGAATGGGGTCAATATAAGAAGACTGTGGTCCAAGGGGTGGAGCATTAGTGGGTAGAAAGAGCAGTGTGGCCTTTTCTTCCCTTGAGACAGGGTGCAGAATGTGGTCACCATAGCAAATGAAAACATACATTTCAGAATTGCTAAGAGGGCACAAAATAGTCTAATCACACAAATGATAACTATCTGAGGTAATGGATGTTGGTATTTCACAAGTTACTCATAATTCCTAGCACTTCATGTTCCAGCAATACAAACAGTTATGGGTTGGGGAAATGATTCGGGGCGGGTGTGGGGACGAAAGTGCTTGCTGTGCAAGAACAGTGATCTGAAGGCCTGGGCTTGAATCCCCCAGCTCCCAAATACAAAGCCTGGCGTGTCTTCCTCTGCTTGAATCCCAGCCCTGGGAGATGGAGACAGGCAGTCCTGAGAGATGGCAGGCTGGCAGCCTAGCCAGAAAGGCAAGATCCCACTTCAGTGAGCAAGAGAAGGGCTAGAGGAAGACACATATATCTGCTCTCCACATTGGGCACGGGGGTCTCACACACTCATACGCGCATGCTGCACAGTCTCTCTCTCTCTGTCTTACCCCCACCCCCTCTCCCACACATACATTTGAAGTATATGTACATACATATGTATGTATAGTTATAATTTAAGATATAAATTGTCAACTTATAATTTAAGATATAATTTTTTTAAAGTAACTGGCAAGGGGAATCAAATAGCCCCAGGACAACTATCTCCAAGTTACCACCAAGTCTTCCTGGGGGGGACTGCTGCTATGCACACTGAGGCAGGATGGGATGTTTGCTCAAAACCTTATCCTTTATGTCTATATACATAATCACACACACACACACACACACACACACACACACACACACTCTTATTCAAAGCTAGAGAACGTGGCCTGACCTTAAGGGTCTCTGTGTCTCATTGCCTATTTTGCGTGGCCTGACCTCAAGGGTCTCTGTGTCTCACTGCCTATTTTGCACAAGTTCTGCATGTGTGTCCCTTCCCTCCTCAATGGGTATAGAGATGATCTCTCTTACTTAGACATCTTTATGTCTCTGCGTGTGTGTCCATCTGTGCCTGTGTGTGTGGTTTCAGCTCATTGAAGACCCAGTGGAGATCGTGAATAACAAGCTGGAAGTCCAGGCCTTTGAGCGCATCGAGGACCACATCAAGCTTCTTGGCTTCTTCAAAAATGAGGACTCAGAATGTAAGTTGTCTGTCAACACAGGCCTGTGGGTCTGAAGGCTAGCCCCTAACAAGGTGTGCTAGGTTATCCCAACAGAGGGTGAGGCTTTAATAGCTCTTTTGCTGGGGGAAGTAGGAGCTGAGTTTTTTTCCTGCAGCCTGTGCAAAGGGACAAATGTGCAGAAATCATGCAAAATAGACCATGAGATTCAAAGAACATTAATGTTAGGTCATGTAGAAGGTGTGTGTGTGTGTGTGTGTGTGTGTGTGTGTGTGTGTGTGTGTGTGATTGTGTATGTGATTGCAATTATATGTGGATTGTGTATGTGAATATGTGTTATTGTGTGTTATTATTTGTGTGTATTCTGCCAAATAAATGCCTTTTTTCTTTCCACTCTCCCACCTGTCTACCTCCCCATCAGGCTGTCCTGTAAAATGGGACACACAGTGGCCATCTCCCTGATGTTAGTAGTTCCTGTGGTCACCAGCTGGAGAACTTCCCGGTCAGTTGGAGAGAATTAAATGAATTTTGGCTGGGGATGGTCTCAGTAGTTGCTAGAAAATATGGAAAATTGCTGGCCAAGCCCACAGCTGGCCACCAGTCTATGCATATGATGGCACCACACCCTTGGACAGATTCCTATGAAGGCTTTGTGGCCAGGTTATGGGTGAACAAAAGGAACTTTCCACAGCATTACTGAGGTGGGATATGCAGGGTAACTTTTTAAGTAGTTTAAAAAACAAAACTGAACCCTGATCTGGGCCATTCCACACATGAATTGACAGTGATTGTAACAGCATCCACAAGTCCCGCATGCTACCAAGCCAGCCACAATTTCAGCATGGGTCAAGAGGGCTCTCAAAGTACCACCCTTTGCTGAGGAGCTATTGGTAGTTGATGGCAGCTAGGGAGAATTGGTTTCCTTCAGGGTTGTAGCGCTTGAGAAGCTGCCCATGCTCCAGTAGAGGCTGTCCTACACTTGTATACGCACTAACAGCTCTAAGTGGATTCTGTGGGTCTGAAAAAGAATGCATGGGTGATCTGGGTGTACTGATGCATGGCTTTAATCATCCTTTGATTAAAGGATGATTAAAGGCAGAGGTAGGCAGACCTCTGTGAGTCCCAGAACACCCAGGACTATATAGTGAGATCCTGTCTCAAAAACAAACAAAAGGATCACATGGATGTGAGAGAGAAAATTAGTGAGGAATATAGGGGTAGGGTTGAAGGGGAGGGAATGAGGGTAGATTATAAGCATGTATGAAATTATCAAATAACTTTTTAAAAACCCAAATCTAGTTCCCCTAGGCCCAGTGGGCTGAGCTTTCTGCCTGTGGACATAACTGTGAGAAAATTCACTCCTTACTACAACCAGGGACTGAAGACATCTGATACTTATTTGTGGACTCTCAAAGTATTTTGGAATTGTTTTCAGAACTGTTTATTTACTCCACTAGTCCACTAACATTCCTAGTCACTCCCCCAACAGAAGCTTGCCTGTTGTCCCTTCTCCATTCTCAATTGCGTCTCTCTTTTCATGTACTTCCTGCAAAGCTTCACACAACAAACACACAACACACACACAATGCTCGAAACAGAAGGGGTTCCTGTGGGTGCTGCTACTGCAGAGGGTTCTTCTCCTGCCCCCCATTGCTCACTCTCCTTTATGTAATTCCAACTTCCCCTTTCCTTTTGGTCCTCTTCCTCTGTGCTTCCCTCCTCCTCCACTAACCATGGTGTGACAGATCAGGAGGGACCAAGGCCAAAATCAGTACAGAAAATGCTTTCCACTACCTTCCTTCCTCTCCTCCACACTAACAAAAACCAGAAAACTCCCTTGTATTACCATCTGTGAGAGCCAGGGGCTGGGCCTAGGAGCGCCTCAGAACAGGCTTGTGAGGTTGGTCTGTCTGAGTGGTTATCTGCATTTTAATGAGGGTGAAACGGTGGAACACTAGGGTCTGAGGATCTGTCTGTTGTCACTCATGGATGCAAAAGCCAGGTTGTAAATTCCAGGAGCTGGACTTTAATGCTCATATATCTAACTAGTGGGCTATACTTGCAAGGGCTTGCAAACCTTGTCAAAGGATGACAGATGTGATCCTGAGTGTAGGCATAAAATGAAAGTAACCTGCAAGGGATCTGGGGTTCCCGATTTATTTATTTATGTATTTCTTTATAAAATGGTAGCAATAAGATATGATTGGGATTATGTGGGCCAGGTTTAAATGGTATCAAGACCATGACTTTATGACATCCTTTTGTGTGAAATCCAGAGTCGTGAGCAAACCTTCATGACAGCCTTTCTGTGGATGTTGAACCTCAGACCTTCAGGGGAAACCATGACATGAAGTCCTGTATGACTTGTGTTCACTACAACCATGCCACTGGCACACAGACTGGGCAGTGCTCTCCAAATCCACTGTCCCAGGGCTATCTATTGCGAACTCTACCCTCAACAACTTGGTTTTGTTCTTCTTTGTAAGGCAAATACCTTTCAGGCATTTCTCTTCAGGGATTCTAATTTGTGCTGTTAACCCGTCACTAACTGGCGGTGGACCCTTGAGAGACTGAGAAAGGAGCCAGGAAACACTAAGATAAGTCTTTACTGGACATGGGGTCTAAATGCTTAGGTTTCACAACACCAAACTGGCAAGTGACAAAGCCACATGTCCTAGAAGACAGCTGCTGTAGTCATTACAAGGCTTAGTGAAGATCTAGCGAGCTTTGAGTCACTATCTGGGAGTCCCTTGGTCCATCTCTAACCTTTTGTTTGTTTGCCTCCAGAAAGCATCTCACTAGGTGGCTCGGGCCGGCCTGGAACTTGCTATGTAGACCAGGCTGGCCTCGAATTCACAGAGTTCTGAGTGCTGAAATAAAAAATATGAGTCACCATGGCCACCTCTCCATCCTTAATCTTTTTTTTTTTTTTTTTTTTTTTAAAGATTTATTTATTATGTATACAGTGTTCTGTCTGCAGGTATATCTGCAGGCCAGAAGAGGGCACCAGATTTCATTATGGATGGTTGTGAGCCACCATGTGGTTGCTGGGAATTGAACTCATGACCTCTGGAAGAGCAGCCAGTGCTCTTAACCGCTGAGCCATCTCTCCAGCCCTCCATCCTTAATCTTGATGTGGACCAGACTTCTAAGATAAGAAGGAGGCTCCTTACTCACATGCAGGTTCATGAAGGTGGCCAGAGACTCTCCAGAGACGCTGAGGACTGGATGGGCAGGGCTTCTGCCGCTCTCACTGCTGCCCTTCCTCTACTTAACTCTTCTCTCTGCTCTTTCACATGCTTCCACCTACCTTCTCTACCACAGCCCCAAATGCTAAGCTACCTCAGTCATATTTTTCTGACTGCCATGCCTTTATGGGATGTCGGTATCAGGGTTCATCATCAGTAGGGACCAGATCAACATTTCTGCCCATTTCAACCCTCTCTCAGGTGCGTGCTGTTGTCATTTCTTTTAGAACAACTGTCACATGTATTGTGGTTCAGTGTGTGTGTGTGTGTGTGTGTGTGTGTGTGTGCATGTGCATATGTGTGTGCATGCATGTGTGTGTGCGCGCGCGCATGTGTGTGAGTGTGTTCACGTAGATGTGGGTACAGCAGAGAACAGACTTTATTATTATTTTTAATTTTTTAAAGAATATTTAAGTTTTTTAAGAGAGTCTCTCACTGGCCTGAGAATTGACACGTAGGGGCCAGCAACCTCGAGGGTCCACTTGGTTTTGCCTCCCCAGCATTGAGAAGACAGGCATCTCCCACCCTGCCTTGCTTTATTATGTGGGTTCTGGGGACTGAACCCCAGACTCAAGTCCTGCAGTTTGTCAGGCAGACACTTAACTAACTGAGATATTTGCCCAGCCCTGTGTCTCTTAAAAGCCAGGGCCCTCCCCAGGCCAAGAGTCTCTTGACATGAGTGTGTTTGTCTTTTTTTCACTGGGCGTTGCCTGATCCAGCATTATCCTACCATAATCTAGGGCCGGGTCTTACAAAAGTCTGCCTAATTCTGGAGTAAGTGATGTGAAACTCTGTGAAATGGAAGAGTCAGTCCTCTGAAGAGTAAGCACAGGCTGGGGATCGAAGGGTTGTACAACTTATTTATAACAAGTGTCCCCACTCCTCCTTGAGTGGAAGCCCTGACTCCAGGTCCCTGCCCAGGAGTACTAAACGCAGTGTTCTCACATGAGTGTAGTCTCTTCCTTCTGTGACAAATTTGGATACGTGTTTGAAACCGGAGTCAAATATTGACTTGGTTTAGTTAGAATAATCTCAGAGGATCAGGATTCAAAAGTAAACCACTTTTTAATCTTTGAAAATTTCATACACATACATAATGTATTCTGATTATATTCACCCCTCACTGCCCCCCTGAGTTCCTCCCAGGACCCTCCCATCATATCTCATGTTATCAAACTGTCTTCTAAATATTTATATTTACCAAGCATGGTGGCACAGTTTTTAATCCCAGCACTGGAGAGGCAGGTGGATCCTCTGTGAGTTTGAGGCCAGCCTGGTCTACATAGTGAGTTCCAGGGCAGTCAAGTCTACATAGTGAGACCCTGTCAACATAAAACAATAAACAGACAAACAAACACTTAACTTTATACCTATAGATTTGAGCATCTCCCAAGCCTGGTCAGAAAAGCTTCTTATCGCAGTGGGTAAGTGTGGAGAATTAGAGACTGAGTTTTCAGTGTAGACAGGGCATCTCTGTGAGTTTTCAGAGTAGAGGAGGCATCTCTGCCAACCCCTGTTGTCCATGACTTGGGAACATGGTGGGAAAGGGGGAAGACAGAGCCTAAAATCTGGAGGAGGAAAGGAGGGCTGTGAAACTCAACTTCTTTTAAAAAGGAAAACCAAATATGTGATGTACTAGGAGCCCACGTTTGGAGAAGCCTAGAGTACTTTATGAAGTCATGTTTTTCTCTTAATTGTGAAAAACACAGTGCAACGAGTTATGCAGAAACCGTGTCTTCAGCAGGTGCAGTTTTAACTCAGTTCATTTGAGTGAAAGGAGGTTTTTTTTTTGGGGGGGGGTAGAGGTTTTCATATTTTTTCTTCCTTTTCTTCAGTTTCCCCTATTTTCTACTTTCTGTCCACAAACCTGTGGGGGAAGGGGGCTTCTCTTGGGTCACTGGACAGCACTCAGTTTCAACTCCGACTGTCTCTTTGAATGGTGGTAAGTAGTCATCTGACACCATTCTCTCCGACTGTGCAGTTCACCTCTTGCAAACTCTGTCTTCCATGGCTTCCCTCCTAGATTACAAAGCGTTCCAAGAGGCGGCTGAACACTTCCAGCCGTACATCAAGTTCTTTGCCACCTTCGACAAGGGGGTAAGTACCTATGGAATCTCCATTTAAACACGTTCAGTGACATGAGCAATTGAGATTTGAGCTCTCCACCATCCTTCGTTGCCTCTTTCTCCAGAAGTGTTAGAAGAGGCCGGGCAATAACTTCTGATGGTGTGGTCCCTGTTGTCAAACACACAATCCAAAAGGAAGGGTTAACTAATGATTCCAATATAATCTAAACTCAGACAGAGAGAGGTTGGCCTTATTGATTGAGGTTTAGAATTGGAACAGCTTTTGAGCAAAAGCAGCAAGATGGTGATAATGACTGTTTCTTAAGTACTTATTATGAGCAGGGACCAATCCTATCCTCTCAAAGGCCCTTGAAAAGGGGGTCCAGTATTCCCATTGGAGAGAGGAAATAACCAAAGCAGGGAGTGACAAATGGATCCAATCACAGTCAGATGGTCAGCGGTTGGTAAGACTGGATGGAGCTTGTTGTCAAAGACTATTTCTTACAGCTAGGCTCAGAGAAGGAAGCCACCGGGAGTGTGTGTGGCTGGAGTTTGGCCATCGCAAGCATGCAGTAGATGCCAGCTAGCTGTAAGAGCTGCTGTTAATGAAGGCGCACCTAGACCCAGGAGGAGGGGAGTCTTGACAGGGTATTGGGCAAGGATGAGTGCAGAAGCCTGAGTTGAATCCATCACTGGCCTCTGGTTTTGCTGAGCCAGGGGTGACTAAGAGATTGGAGGTTCAGAGCTCTGAGGGCTGGGGACACAGCTCAGATTGGAGGTTCAGAGCCCTGAGGGC
>CAJQZJ010033071.1:3208799-3225920 GCA_907164525.1 Lophiomys imhausi | reverse complement strand
GCTCAGATTGGAGGTTCAGAGCCCCGAGGGCTGGGGACACAGCTCAGTTGGTATACTGCTTGCCTAACATGAACTAAGCCCTAGGTCTGATCTCCGACACTGCACACACAAGCAGGGTATTCAAGTTCTTCTTCAGCTATCCAGGTAGTTCAAGCCTGGTTACTTGGGACCCTGTTAGAAAGGAAAGAACTAATCTAACAGAATCAACCCAGATGTTCAATAACAGAGGAGTGGTTAAAGAAAATGTGGGCCAGAGAGTTGGCCTAGTGGGCAAGAACATTGGCTGCTCTTCCAAAGGACCCGTGTTCAAGTCCTAGCACCCATAATGTGGATCACAATTATCTGTAACTCCAGTTCTAGGGGTTTCCAATATCTTCTTCTGGCATCTCCAGGAAGCAGGCTCACAACTTATGAGCATCTATACACATAAAATAAAAATAAAATGATATGTACATCTAATGTCATAAAGAAGAATGAAGTTATGTTGTTTGCAGGAAAACAGATACAATTGGAGATCATATGGAATGAATTGAGTTAGTCTAAAGAACACAGCTATTACGTTTTCTCTCATGCTCAGGTTCCATATTTTATAGTGATACATAAAAACCCTGTAGTACAAATGAAGAAAACAAGAAGGAAGGTGGGGAAGGGAGCATTGAAGGCAAGGGCAGTGAAGTATGAAGAGATTATACAGGTGCATAAAGATGACCTGATGTAACCAGTATAATTGTTTTCTTTTTTTTAAGTCTATTTATTCATTTTACATCACAATCATAGCCCTTCTTTCCCCCTCCCTCCTGCCTCCTTCCTTCTATCCTTCTCCTCAGAAAATGGGAGCCCATCATCCCAGCACATTGAGTGGCATCTGGACTGAGCACTTCCTCTTCCATTGAGGCCAGACACTACACCCCTGTTAGGGGGAAGTGACCAAAAAACAGGCATCTGAGTCTATGTCAGAGACAGCCCCCACTTCACTTCCTAGGGGCCCCACATGATGACCAAGCTGACCATCAGTAACATATACATAGGGGTCCTAGGTCCAGTTCATATGTGTTCTTTGATTGGTGGTTCGGTCTCTGTAAGCCCCCATGGGCCTAGGTTGGTTATCTCTGTTAGTCTGATTGCAGAGTTCTTGTCCCCTCCAGGTCTTTTTATCCTTCCTTCAATTCTTCCACAAGATACCCTGAGTTCCAATTAATGTTTGGTGGTAAGTCTCAGCCTCTGTTTGGTTCCTCTGTTTGTGAAGGTTCTCAGAGGACAGTTATGCTAGGTTCCTGTGTGTAATCATAGCAGAGTGTCATTAATAGTGACAGGGGTTGGATCTCTCCCTTGGGGTAGGTCTCAGGTTGGGCCTGCCATTGGTTGGACATTCCCTCCATCTCTGGTATATCTTTATCCCTGCACATCATGTATACAGGGTAGATTTGGGATTGAAGTTTTTGTGGGTGGGTTGGTGATAACCTCTCTCCCCTAGAAGTCCTATCTAGCTAGAAGGAGACCACTTCAGTCTCTGTATACCCCACTGCTAGGAGTCTCAGGGGTTAAATGTATGCACCACTACCCCCCAGCTCCCATTTTTAAAAAATATAGAAACAGGGATTATCTGAAGGGAAGAAAAGAGAGAATCCTGGGCAGGTGGGCTTGGCTAATCACCAAAGTCCTAGTTTTCTGAGTGATACTTTCTTCTGAGTTTAGGGCAGTATTTTTGTTGTTGTTGTTAGAAATCTCTACCCAGAAAGTGATTCCATGTTTGTGGCTATGAAGAAGAGGCCAGGAACCTCCAAAGCTACTTTACTAACAACTAAAACAGAGTCCTAAGTGTTGCTGCTTCACATGATCTTGTGAGGTCCATACCCTTTGAAAAGAAAAGAGCAGTCTTGCCCATCCCTATGGAACACAGAAGAGGAACCAGGCTAATGCCACCAGGGACTTGCACCCATTCTGCAGAGAGTGGTGTCCAGCTGGAGGGAGGTGGTGGGATCCAGAAGGCACGGCTGCAGCCTCAACAATGTCCAGCAGGGGGCGAAAGAGCTAACAAGAAGAAAAAGTAATAAAACCAGGGAGGTGGAAGACAGTTTTGCTTGCGACAAGGGCATCTGGCCACCGTCCAAGGAGAGAAAAATCCCCGAATAATTGGATATCACAAATATGAGCTTTAAAAAAAAAAAGACTTGAAGCTATTGAGGACATTACAAAGCCCAGGAAGAAGCGGCTGTTAGGAACACAAGATCAGTTTGGGTCCAGTTTTTCACAAATTGAGAAAACACTCAATACAGTGGTCTTTCTTTCTTTCGTGGATTCATCTATTCATTTAGCAAGTATTTGCTGAGTGACTTCTTGTCTCTCAGAACACAGCAGTACCTAGCAAGACATGTGGTTGTCCCTGTAGAACTTAGATTTAATGTAGGAGAGAAGGTAGAAGGGTAGAATATTAATTTTAAAAAAACAGTAACACATCAAGAGTGAATTGTAAAGAAAGTGAGAGGACATGGCTGCTGGGATGTATTTGAAAATCACAAGTTCTCAACTGCAGTCAATTGATCTTGGTCCCTCTAATGAGCTTTTAAAGTCTTGGTGGGGCCAACAAGATAGCTCAGCAGTAAAGGGGCTTGCTGTCAAGCCTAATGACCTGGATTCAATCCAGGGGACTGACATGGTAGAAGGAAGGACTAACTCTCAAAAGTTGCCCTCTGACATCCAAATACACCCATTTGGCACATGTATGCACACACACACAAACACACAGACACACACACATTAAATATGATAAATGAAAAGAAAAAAAAAAAAGAACCCTAATCAAAGGAATCATTCCAGGAAATTTGTTTTTTGTTTTGTTTTTAGGGTTGTGACAGGACGCAGGAGTCTGAATTAGTTTTTTAAATATCTTCTTTATTTTAATTATGTATATTTGTGTGTGTGTGTGTGTATGCATGCATGTGCGTGTGCTGTGTACAGGAGTGCAGTAGCCCACAGACATCTGAGGCATCAGATCCCCTTGGCACTAGAGTTGCTGGTGGCTGTGAGCCTACTATTATGGGTGCCGGGTACAGATCTAGTCCTTTCCAGGAGCAGTGTATGTTCTTGATTGCTGAGCAGTCTTTCCAGCTCCAGGAATCAAAAGTTTAAAACAAAAACAAACTCTTCCCAGGGAACTCTGCAGGACACAGGTTGGGAACCCACATGGATCCCTGTAGTATATAGATCAGGCTACCATAAAGCTCAGCCCCTGTGAGGAGGTGTGGGAGCGAGAGGCTGGAGTCCACTTTTGCATCCAGCAGCCTGAGGTGTATCAGCTCCAAGGATCCCTGGCCTGCACTTCCTCTGCGTGGGGGACCAGAGAGAGGAAAACCTCATCAGTTCTGAATCACACTGAGGACCGAAGGCACTGGTGAAGAGAGGTGTGGAGAAAGTCCACGTTCCTACTCAGCAGATCCTTCATTACTGACCATAGAACTGCAGCAAAGTCATGAGTAGAAATCCCATGCATGCAGATGCCAGGAAAATATTCATTGCCATGTAGTTTGTTTGAAAAGTGCAAAATTTACTCCAAAAAAAGAAAAGCATGGGCGATTTTATTTTTAAGGGACTATCTGGTGTCTGAGAGTACATGCATCATTATGTACTTCCCACAGCCAGAGTTTGCTAGAGTCTTGCCTTGCACACAGAAGGTCCCCTGCTAAAAACTTACTGACAACCTGAGCTAATGAATTCCTTGACCTGTCAATTTTCCCTTGGTCCTTGCTATTCAAGATGCAATTATAGAAGGCTGGAAGCAAAAGGAAGTACAGGGTGAGAACACTCCATGGAGGTATTGAGAGAACCAAGAGACTGTCGGAAATAGTTCCTTAGGCTCTTCCAGACTAAACATAAACCTCAACAATCTGATTCCACATTCAGAGACTTAACATTGCAGACTCAGGCAGAGGCATCCAGGGACCAGAGAGAGACCCTGTGCACAGACACATGATCGCACATGTGTCTTGTGCACTTAAGAGTGCACGTGCGGTTTGTCATAGCAACTCTCACCTTCAGGAGGTCAGAGTTACTTCCCCAGAATTAATGAGAACTAATGACAGAAGGACAAAAATACATCTTGTAAGACTATGGGGGGCCAATGTAGTGCTTAATGGAGTATCTACGGATTCCTTTCTTTGCATGGTCAAGGAGAAGGGAATTCTCAAAAGGAATGAAGGTAGAAATACAAGAAACTGGAGAAAGTGTTTTCTTTCACTCTGTGCATAGATTGTGCCCCTGCCCATCTCTCCATACTTGATCCTGAGGAATCGCTCACCCAAGTTGTTCTTTGTATGTTAAATAGAGCAGAGTGATTGTTCTGACCACGTTCAATCAAAGTTGAGCATCACATAACCTAACCAGAGTATTACATAACCTAACCAGAGCATCACATAGCCTAACCAGAGTCTCACATAACCTAACCAGAGCATCACATAACCTAACCAGAGCATCACATAACCTAACCAGAGCATCACATAACCTAACCAGAGCATCACATAACCTAACCAGCCTAACGCGCTCTCAGCTGTGGTCAGCACATGCCAAGCAGGCTATGTGCTTGAGATTATTACAGTTTTCGTTCATTCTAATCATTTCTCATCCGCCCCCCACCCCAAGTCTGGTTCCTAGAACACAGAGAGTGAGTGTGTGGACTCAGAGAACAGAGTATGTCATTTTCAAGGTCTTGTACCAGAGGGGAGTGTACAAAGAGTGGTGTGTTAATATAGGCCCTGGTCTGTTTGCTCCTCCCATCCCACCCCCGACACATCCCTGCCTCAACACTGCATCAGTCACATTGCACCCCACCCAAGGGGAGGCAGTCAAGAATAAGAAAAACACTACACCTCCCACCTTTCTGAGTGTGTCTACCTTTGTTTGTCTCTCTGTCTCTCCTTTCTCTGTGTGCTAGGGACTGAACCTCATGCATGCTAGACAAAGATCTTTGACCCAAATTCATCCTCAGCCCACATTTTAACTCTTTCTCTTGAGACAAGACCTTCATAAGTGACACTAGCCTTGAACTCACTCCATTTTAATCTGGTGCTGAATTTGCAATCCTCCTGCCTCTGCCTCCCTAGTCTGGGGTTACAGGCCTCCACCAAGGCGCAACCTGACCGTAGCTCTTTATGTGGCCTGTTTGCTTTAACTCTTCATAGAATGTTGGAATTAAAACTTGTCTTTTGGAATTTAGTGACCTGGAATTAATAGCAAGTGGTGATACTTGTGAACATAAGTGTTTCCACAGAGTAGACGTCCTTGTGTGAGAGCTTATGTAATTTCCCAATCCCTAGGTTACTGGGTCACTGCACTCTGGTGCCCACCACAAGGTGTCAGCTCCTAGGCAATGCTATATAGTTTAAAAGGAGCTGCTGTTCTGTCCTGTGCTTTCTTAGACCGTGGCTCTGAAGTAGAGAATGGCTTTTGGCTTCCTACTGAGCCTTGCACATTCCAGGCCTCTCAAAGCATGTCACAACGCGAGGTCCTGAGCTCAGCAACTTTGCAGGCAAACACAGCAACCATTCTGCCCTGACAATGCACTGGTGTGTGGCCCCTCTAATCAAGAGAAAATATCTCTGTCAGGCCAGGCATGCTTTCTTTGAGGTTAGTTATAGAGTGAGCCATTCACCCTGGTTTCCTGGGAATCCTCCAGATTTTAGCACTGAAAGGTCTATGTCCCAGGAAGCCTTTGTTTCCTACAAAAAAGCAGGATGGCTAGTTTTCATTCAGCTGGGCAGTTCTCAGGACCCAACAAAACATCTAGCAAGCTTGGTACAGAGACTGAACCCTAGTAGGTTCCACACTTCGGCTTAACTAGCAATTAGAGTTTGTGAGTGGGTCAAGGACAGGTGAATGGATTGGCATTTGATTCTGTGAACCTGTGGGATCTAATGGTTTCCATCAATTGCCTTTTCCATCCAAATTGGTTTGGGTAAAGCCACCCAGTGAGCATGCTCTCTTACCATGTATCTGCTTGCTTCTCCAGCCCTGGCAAACACAACAGAGGGAAGATAACCATGCACTTACATTTTCCACTTTTTATTCCAACCATTCCTCGTCATTCTCCAGATGAGTCTTTTTCTATTGAGCCTTCTTTGATTGAAGATGGGTCCAGCCCAGACCACAAATCATACTTCAACATTTGAGTTAAAATCACCCATAAGCTCTCATGCTTAGAACCAAAGAACACAAGCACCCTCTCCTGGGTAGAGAGCCCACTGCTACTCTAAGTTAGCATTCAAATGAACAATTATCTGATTTCTTCCTGTTACAGGTGGCAAAGAAGTTGTCCTTGAAGATGAATGAAGTTGGCTTCTATGAGCCATTTATGGATGAGCCCAGTGTCATCCCTAACAAGCCTTACACAGAAGAGGAGATTGTGGAGTTTGTGAAGGAACATCAAAGGTACTCGAGATGACTTGTGGAGGATGGGAGGGTGGCCAGTCCAGGTAATGGTTAAGAGCTTCTCATTGGCGATGGAGAGCCACAGCTTAGAGTAAGACACCCAACAGAACAGAACTGGCCAATATGGCTTCATCAGCCATTGACCAGTATCAAGGATGCTACCACTTCTGAATGAGGCTCTACACTTTCAGAGTGTAGACTTCCTCTTTCTAGTTCACACCCCACCCCCATCCCAAGCCAGAGTAAGATACAGATGAGACTCTATACTTATGAAGACAACTTCCTGTAGGTGGAACAACATTCCAGGTACTTTATGGGAGCAACTTTGGCTACTTTCCAACCTTATGGAGTTGTTATTTGCTCAACATCACAGACTAAGGAATAAGACTGAGTAATTTAGTAATGTAACCAGGGACAATTCTACATATTCTATAGACAAGTTCCAGAACAGGGATATTTGCTAGGACTCAGAGCATCTCTAGCAGAGACCCACAAACTTTTTCATTGAAGAACCTCATAGTAAATATTTACATAATTCTGGGGGCCAAAGGGCCTTTGTCACAGCTGCTCAGCTCTGGGCTTAGAGCATATAAGCAGCCCTTGCTCGTGTGTAAACAAATGGGTGTGGCAGTGTCCCAGGCAGCGTTTAGTTATACAAACAAGAGGACTTGGCCTGGTCTGGAGCAGCAGCTGGAGTCCTCCTGCCTCTGCTCTTCAGGGAAGAGCTATCTGGGAATATGGGCTATGGTGGTGGGTAACTGTCTCACCTCTTCTCTCTCCCCAACATGGACGAATATGTTCACTGAACCTGAAGCACCAGGATCACCTAGAGAGTCTTTGTTCCTGAAGAGAGTCTGCTTTGGGAGGATAAACATGACATCTATTGTGGTTTTGATGGATGACCCTGATGATAAAAATTGGCATTCTAAATTTGAATAATTGTTGTCTGTCCAATCTCCATGTTCTGGGTTGACTCTGGGCTTTCAGGAGTGGTCCCTATCCATGAGGAGGGGACACTAGGAAGGTACTGTCTTTTTCCCTCTGATCCATTCCCACAGACTTGGTGTGCCTTGGCTCTAACAGGTCTATGACAAGGTTGAGTGGTTTGGGCCTAGCTCTCTCCTGGCACAGCAGGTGGAAATGCTCTGCTTCCCTGTGGGCAGAGGTGGATTCAGACTCCTTATGGTCAAGCAGATGAACCAGCATCTCATTTGCAGGGGGCTGAGGCCCAGTTTCTGCTGCAGTGATCCCTACTCAAGGGTGCTCCTCTTTTTTTTCAGACCCACCCTACGTCGCTTGCGCCCAGAGGACATGTTTGAAACATGGGTAAGGAAATGGCAAAGCCTTTCGGTGTGTGTCCCTCAAGAAGGGTGTTCTCTAACTACGAAGTCTTAGTGAGTAGGGTGGACATCTACAAGTGAAGTAGTGGGAACATGGATGGCTTCATGCTCATAGAAAGCACAGGTCTCTGTGGATCCAGTAGGAGTTTTTTGAGCAGCACTCACTAGAAAATACTACTCAAATTCATTTCCCTTAGTCCCTGGCCTCCACTCATGTTCCACCAGTGACCTAGGGCAGCGCAGTGAAAGAGGCCCAAGTCTACCAAGTTGTAAAGACGTGGGTTCAAGTTCAGCGTCAGTCATGGACATCCTGCGTCTATATATCTTGCGTGTGGTCTTTCTGACTTTTGTCTCCCGGTTAAAAACAGGGGCTTTTCATAAGGACAAGAGAGATTGAGTGTTCAGGGCATGGCAGGTGCTTGGTTAGTAAATGATAGCTCTTTTAAAAGTGTCCACTGAAGATAGGAGAAGGTGCTAGTCTGTATCGTAGACTGTCATGTGGCTCATATAGTATCGAGAGGCTTCGGAGAGGCAACCCCCCCTCACACCTCAGCTTCACCTTCACGTGGTGTCTTTGAACAAAGACAACCAGAGTCTGTGGGGCATTTTCTACGCCATTGCTGGTGTCCTTTCACCTAGACCTCCCACCTCTCCAAAGTGATACAGGACAAATACTATTTTAGCTCACTTTACATGCAGAAAAACTTCCATCATCCTAGGTTAATTACTCAAGGATCCATAACTAATAAGCAGTAGTTCCTGGAGTGCAAAGCTATCTGGACCCAAATCTCATGTTTTCTCCTGTATCCCTCCCTAAAGTGGCCATGTCCCCGCAGGCTGCTACTGCAGTGTTGGGCACTAAAATGGAAATGTTTGTTTACTTAAAATTTAAATTTTCCGGCGGTGGTGGCACACGCCTTTAATCCCAGCACTTGGGAGGCAGTGGCAGGCGGATCTCTGTGAGTTCGAGGCCAGCCTGGTCTACAAAGTGAGTCCAGGACAGCCAGGCTGTTACACAGAGAAACCCTGTCTCGAAAAACCAAAAAAAAAAAAAAAAAAAAGAGTTAAAATTTAAATTCATAGTTGGGCATCATAAATGAACAGGGAGTAACTTGGCACTCCTAGCTTTGGGCTTGCTTCAGTTTCTGAAGGCACAGCAAATGTCCAATGAACTAACCTTTAAAGGGCTTGTTGCTGAAGGAATATCAAATGCCTGTAACACTTGCCCAACCTTCTGACATTCAACATGATGTCATCTAGAAAGATTAGCCTCTGGAAGCACATGATCAAATTAAAGCAAGCAAACAAACAAACCAAAAATGCAAATTAATCCCCAAATAAATCTCATAATGTTTTAAGTAAGCTTGTGATTTTTGTCTTGGACCTCATTCATAGCTGAATGAGTTCCCATGTGGCCTGTAAGCTATAAGATGGACAATAAAACAACACCTTTAAATTTTTTAAATTTAAAATAATTCCATATTTATAAAATAGTGTGAAAGATTTCATTATCTCTTCAGAGTTCTCAAATGTTGATATTTTACCACTTTGCTTTTTTCTCTCTTTTGTCATTATATGTTCATCTGTAGATACATATACATATATAATATACATATACATAAATATACATAAGTATATATGTATATATTTCTGTGCTATTTGAGAGTACATAATACACTAGCCTGTATTGTTTTGGTGGTGTTCAAGACACCTCTGAATATACAACTTATGAGGAGAGATATCTCATACCTGGCATTAGGCTTTTTATTTGGCAACCTGTGACTTCTGACATAATACTCTGTGATGGATAACTCCAATTAATGAGAGAGATCTATACTTATAAAATAATAGATTTCAACTCAGCCTTTTCAAACATACCTTTAGTTATCCCTCCCCTAACACCTTTATATGTATCACTCTCCCATATCTCTTCCCATTATAAGCCTTCCTCACCACTATTTCCCCTTTTCACTTCATACTGCCTGTGTTTACTGTCCCTTCTACGTTAAAATTTTTTTTCCTCCTCCCCACCAATGGCCCCTTTCTTAATTGAGTTACAAGCATTATATAGAGTCATTAATTCAGAGTGGAAAAACATATGTGTGTATGTGTGTGCCATTTGAGAGTTGTGTAGCTGATACAGAATCCCAAAATATTTTAAGTGCCTTTCTCTCATAGCCATAATGATCACAATCCAAAATCAATATTCATCTGACTGTATAGACATTGCTCAAATTGGCCAGGGTCCTTGCTAGTATCTTTTATTGCAAGAGAAAGTGTTTTTCATCCTGGCACAGAATGTAGATTCTGACACTCACTCTTGGTTGTTAGATTTCTTCATTGCCCTTGAACCTAGAACAGGTTCCCTGTCTGTCTTCCAGAACATGAAATACCATTTTAAAATTGAGAACACTCCTTGCTTTTTCTCATCTGTGGTGTCCTCAGTCCTTTTGTTTTTCTTTATCCCAAAGCCATTCTTGATGCCTAGGCTCTGGGAAGAGACAGAACACAAGGGCAGAAACATTGGGACTGCCTCTCTGACACCATATCACACCTAAGACCAGAACCTCCAAGGCTGGCCAGCCCATGTCCCCTCCCAGACCTGAGCCCATGAGCTTCTGAAATCCTCCCTTCCCAACACAGGCAGAGGTGGTAAGAACATGTCTGTCTGACCCTGCTGGGACTCACTCTCAGCTTTCTTTTTACTTAGTAAGTTTAAAATTATAAATGGAATTAAAACATTCTGTCTATAATAACCAATGTTGGAAATTAATATAGCACAGTTATTCCTTAACCAACTATTTTCTAAATGAGAGACACAGAGACTTGTTAGATTTAATATAAGCCTTAGAGCACTGCACCTGGGCAGATAATCAAGCTTCTAAGCTGTCTTGTCTGCCTCCCTGACAAAGACCCTATAATACTTGCATCTGTTCCATTTGGGCTGGTTCTAGTCCACAGTACACCATCGCGACTTCCAATTCTTCTGTCTTCTCTCCATCTTCTCTCTCTCTCTCTCCCTCATGGTCCTTCTTCAACCTCCAAAGCACAGGAAACCTCAGCTCTGCCTCACTCTCTTCTGCCCAGCCCAGGCTGTAAACAAATTTATTAGCCAATCAGGGATAAACTGGGGGCAAGGCTTACACAAAATCATTTTGAGTACATAATAATTTGCTCATTGGACAACAAGCAGATCTTGAGTGGGGCAAATAATTAACCTTTGAATACATAGAAGTTCCAGATCAACCCTAATATTTAATCAAAATAGAAAAAAAGCTATCTAGAAGGGTTCATTCCTCCCCAACATTGCATTCTGAACTGGTTACATGATCTGGCCAGCCCTCATCCAAGTCCCCAGATAGGGAAGAGGGTAGCACAGGTCCTTTTATAGCTACCTTTGCATCTTTGAAAAGGAGAAGCTGATACCAGTTGGTCAGAAAGACTTCTGAGGAAATCACTGTCCCTGCTACGGGGCACTGCTCCAAAGAACAGAACTCCATGGGCCACTGGTTCACAGCAAGTTAAACCACAGATGTTGTAGAAAGGGAGCAATTCATGAACTTAAAGGTCTTCACTTCAATCCACTCTTGCTGACATTACAAAATAGTTGCACAAGACGGGAAAGATAGCTGGGCTTCAGCACAGTTTACCTTTAGCTCTCTTACTAAATACCATACCACATCTTACTACCGAAGAAAATGGTGGCTAGTGATGCTTGCTGTATGGAAATCAGAGGGGAACTCACTGTTTAGAGTATTCAGAGGACATCAAGGTGCAGCCTGTCTAGACCTAATGCTGGCCTATCACCCTTCTGAGAATCTCCTACCACTTGTCAATAGCCAGGGTCCTTGTCAAGCCCAAAAGGCATGAGGGCTGGCAATTTTATTTAAAAATATTATTTTTAAAGATTTATTTATCTATTTGTTTACTTATTATGTATACAGCATTCTGCCTACATGTATGCCTGTACTCCAGAAGGAGGCACCAGATCTCATTATAGATGGTTGTGAGCCACCATATGGTTGCTGGGAATTGAACTCAGGACCTTTGGAAGAACAGTCAGTGCTCTTAACCTCTCAGCACTGAAAACGTTATTTTTATGATCTATTTATTTTGTGGTGGAAGGGAGCATGTGTGATGATGGGGAGGTCAAATGACAACTCACAGGAGTCAGTTCCTGTCCTTCAGCATGTGGAAGTCATCTGTTAAGTGGCAAGTGCCTTTAGCTGCTGAGCCATCTTGCCTGCCCCAGAAATTTCTTTTGAAGGACTCTTCCTCTATTGAACTGCAGAATAATTTTTAAGATAGGATTAAAGAACCTTCTATTAGTAGCCCAAGGGAACACCATTGCCTTAGGGAGCTACAACTTTTTTTCTTTATGTCTGTTCAATCAGTCTGAGGAATTTCACAAAAGGTGAAGGAAACAGAACAGAATATGGAGAATGGTAACATAGCTGGTAAGTAATTGATAACACTAGTTTTTTCTTGGCATTGCTATATTTTCTAACAGTTCTCACTGACTAAGGGTTTTACCGATGGGTTGTTTTCTGAGTTGGAAGACATTATGTCAGTAAGAATCTGTTACAGTGTGTGAAGAAGAGAGTTGGGGAAGTAGATGCTGCTTTCCCATCTTTAAATACTGAGGGCTGAATAGAAGAAATAGCCTCAAAGCGTAACACCTCAGGGTGGGAGGAGTGGCTAAGCTAGTTTAAGGCAATTGCTGCATAGGCATGGGAACCTGGGATCCCCCAGAACCCACATAAAAGTGGAAGGAGAGACCTGACACTGCAAAGTTGTTCTCTGACCTCCACATGCATGTTGTGGCATGTTCCCTTTCCCACAACATGCTCACACAATGATGATGATGATGATGATGATGATGATGATGATGATGATGATGGTGATGACTTAAAAATCCACAACCCTAAGCCAAGACATTCATTGTAAGGCAAGAACATAGAGAAAAACTGAGGTATCTGCAGGAGGGCATTGACCAGTGGGTCCCACATTCCCTGCTCTTTGGAGTCTGGTGCATGGCCATTGCATATCCAGGCCCTTTTTAGCCTCTTTAATCATACAGCACACAGCAGCAATGAGCTTATTCGTAGAGATTGCTCTGCTGTTCCCTGTTGATGCCATTGTCTATCTCTGTATCCTCACCCAAAGTCATGTTTTGAAAACCTGTTGTCAAATGTGGGGCCTTTGGAAGGTGATAGGTCACTATGACAAAACCTTCATAGTTGGGATTGCCCTTATGAATGAAGCCCCAAGTTGGGCATGGTGAACCATGGGGGGCGTACTCCCAACATGAGGCTAGTTAGTTTTGAAGTCGGCCTGGGCCACATAGTGAATTCAAGGCCAGCTAGGGTTATATAGGGTCATCTCAAAAAAAACAAAACAAAACAAAAAACCCAAAAGAACTAAAGAGTAAGCAAGCCCTCATCTGACACTAAAGTTGTTAATTGAGAACACCTTGGACTTCCACCTCCAGAACAGTGAGAAATTAGCCTCTCAGATTCCTGTTGTTGATAAGCTACCCAGTTTATGACCCTTTCTTACTGCAAACAGGGTGGACTAGCACAGAGAGCTTTGGGCTAGACAGAGCCAGCCAGTCCCACTTAGGTCAGCACTAGCTCTGTGGCTTTAGGAAGTTACTGGAATTCTTTAAGCACTGAATAGAAATACAATATGCATGTGTAATTCGGAGATCACATATTCCTATTCACAAAGATCCTATGTAAGGGGAGGCCAGTGGTAAATATTATTGCTATTGGTGACTGTTACTTTAAGGCATATTCCCTTCTCCCAGAGAGCTTATCATCTGACCAAGGAGGGAAGATTCCTCTAAATCAAGAAAGAACTTCCAGCTGGGAGTTGTGACATATCCCAGCAAAGGAGGCAGAGACAGGTAGATCTCCGTGAGTTTGAGGCCAGCCTGGTCCACACAGAGAGTTCTAAGTCAGCCAGAGTTACATGGTGAGACTCTGTCTCAAATAAAATAAACTAATAAAATAAAATGTAAAATAACCAAAAGAGAATTTCCATGTCTCACTGAAACTCACTGCTTTGTAAGTTAACCTAAATTTAATCTTCCTCCTGTATACTCTGATTCTTACCAAGCAACCGACTCATGGGCTTGCACACCGATTCTTCCTTCATGTATTTATTTAGGAAAATTCCCAGCACCTAGCGTGGCCCTCCATCTCCATAGGTGTTAGATACAGGCTCATTTTTGAGCCTGAGAGAGCCCCTCTGTCCCTCAGTTACAACACTCCACCCAGGGCCCATCTCAGCCCGGAGTAGTGACAGGCCTACTTGGAAGAGCTTGTCAGAAAATGAATATGGATTCTTAATTCTAAAACCAATTTCCAAGTGCACTGCAGAAGGGCAGGCAGAAATGAAGCCTGCTTCACAGAGTTATGGGTGCCCAATTCCAACTGATGGCAGGCGACAGAGACACGAGGCCACCTAATGAGACCTGATCGGGATAGTCTGTCTGGTGATAACAGCAAATGTACAACAGCGAACCCCAGACTCTTTCTGGTCACTGTCAGGTTTTCCTAATAACCTGGTGCACACACATGTATGTCTGTAACATTCAATTCCCCAGGGAATCTGGCCAACGCAGGGCCCACTCTCTTGTTTTTAATAATAATATTTTCTATTTAATCTGTCTTAGAATTTTGGGAGGTTTTATTCACCCCAAACTCAAAGGGAAAAAATTAGCATTTAGATAGGATTGCAGCAGCATTAAAATCAATCGAGATGGAAACAGACATGGAGGGGGTTGGGTCCCCACTCCCATAGGATGACTCTCATAGGGCACTAGGGTTCCCAGTGAATACCTCTCTAGTGGCAACTGTCAGCAGTATTCACTTGGCTTTGTTTCTCCATCTCATAGCATAGAGTCTCCAGAGGGCCACATTTCCTATACAAGAGGCTGCTCCAAACTCTTACTCTTCCTCCTCCAGTAATAATCAACAGGAAGGTGGTACAGGCAGGTGGTCTTCCTGTCCCAGATGGGCAAATATGAAATGCTCTTTGCTATCTGGCATGTTTCCTAGTTTGTTTTCCTTGGTCCAGCACCCACTCCCCAGAGACAATACCCAAACCACCACAGACTCAAATTCCAAACTCTCCTTGGAGTCTTCCACAGTCATAGAAATGTTTCTGTTGGAGGCTGGGAAGGCAGCTCAGTCGTTACAAGTGCTTGCTGTTCTTGGAGAAGACTCTGGTTCCATTCCCAGCACTCATACGAGGTCACACACAGCCACCTGTAACTCTAGTTTCAAGGGATCTAACACCCTCTCCTGGCCTCTTAGGATACCGTGCACTCATGTGTTGCATAGACATACATGTAGTCAAACACTCATACACACACACACACAAAGAAAAAAATCTTTAAAAATATTTTTTAAAGAAGTCCTATTGATCTGGAGTTGAGATTAGAAAGGGCTTCATAGAAACCACCTCAAGTATAGTGTCAGCAAATCAGGAGAAATACCTGATTTGCTCCATAGGCTCTGCTTCATGATTGAATTCATTGGTTGAGTCCTCATTTCTTGTATGAATACAGTGACCCAAATCCATGTTGAACTGAGGGTTCTTTACTGCCCTAGGAGGGTTTAGGATCTGCCAGCCATGCTCACGAGTCCCTGTAATCTGGCCCATCTCTGATGATACCTCCTGGTGGGAAACATCAAAACTCACATTGGCAGAACTGTCTTGAAACTTTCACATTCTCTAGAGTTGTTTCCAGCATTTTTGTTGCCCCTGGAGCCTCAGATAAGCCAGACTCATGCTTTTCCCAATTTTCTTTTTACTGCTGCTCTCGGGACTCTACAGACTATAGGAGTGAGATACATTCATTGCTAACTCTTGTGTCTGTTGTTCTGTCCTACAAACACGTTGATCCCAATCCCTTATCAAAGCTCCATGTGCTGCTCCCAGCCACCCATCAGATTCTGTTTCTATGTGTGCCTATCCTGCTCATTTGTGCCTCCGTGTCCATTCTCCATCCCCTGCCCATCCCCTTTTCCCTCCCAGCTTTCATGTTGTTGTGTTGTCCCTGACACACATTTGTGTTTCTCTCCTCCTAACAGAAATCTGTGATTCTTTTCTCTTTCAGGAAGATGACATGAATGGGATCCACATTGTGGCCTTTGCAGAGCAGAGTGACCCAGGTAGGATAACTTCCCCTCCCCCATCCTATTCCCACTTCCACCCACCTCCCATCCTCCAGCACCAAATCTGCTTGGCCATTGACAGGCCCTGGGTTCTCACCTTTCCAAGCCCTCACATTTCCAGTTCAATTGCAGGATATCTACCCCCTCTAGTGGTCACCTGGTAGGTATGGTGTATCTTCACTGGTAAATGATGCTAAGGGAAGTGTAGCACTTCAAAGAAAGCCACACAGCTGAGCGTACAATCCCAGATTTGGGAAGGAGACAGGAACATCAGCAGTTCAAGGTCTGCTTGGGCAACTTGAGACATTGTGTTCAGCTACTCAAATTGGGAGTGAGCACACAGGGAGAGCACTAAAAAAAAAATCAATCTTACAGTATGTGTGTGTGTGTGTGTGTGTGTGTGCCTCTGTTCACATTAAATGTTTATTTGTCAGCTTATCATCAAACCTATATAAACCAATCCTACCTTAGCATAATGATAAATCTATGTGTTCCCCTGTAAAACACCATCTATGCACAGGAAGAGCCAAGAGACATCTGCTGAAAAGTGAGGACAGGGTAGAGCAAGCAGCCTGCCCTCAGGGTGCCAATGACTCACTACCAGTGAAAGAATAACTTCACTATTCTTGCATTGTGAACAATTTTCCCTGGTTTCCCTCTTATGAACATGGATGGACATGGAAGAGTGAGAACAATAAATTTTGCAAGAGACAAAATGTTACTTTCCCATGACAGTGATTCCACAAGGCAGCCTCTTGAGGGGATGTGAAAGTGCTGGTAGGAGGAATGTGTAGTGAGACCTGGAACAATCCAAAGTGCAGTCAGGGAAGTCTAGCTGCCAGACCTTGGCCATGAAGAATTGGGGCAGGGGTTCCAGAACATTTTGGGCTGGTGCAGACATCACCTTCAGAACCTGTGGTTTTATGGGGCTCTGCTCTGGGGCAAGTCATGGTGGATCATCAGGCCTGGGGACTTATATGGCTTTACCAGGAACCTCAGCCATTGTGATAGAGCATTATCAAGAGAAGAGCTCCCATAGGCCGGGCGGTGGTGGCGCACGCCTTTAATCCCAGCACTTGGGAGGCAGAGGCAGGTGGATCTTTGCGAGTTCGAGGCCAGCCTGGTCTACAAAGTGAGTCCAGGACAGCCAGGGCTACACAGAGAAACCCTGTCTC
>CAJQZJ010033071.1:3147217-3208699 GCA_907164525.1 Lophiomys imhausi | reverse complement strand
AAAAAAAAAAAAAAAAAAAAAAAAGAGAAGAGCTCCCACAAGATTCAGCCCAGGACTGGGGAGCACTGGCATGGTGTGCTCCATCTCCAGCACTGCAAAATCTGGGTGTGGTGGTGAAGGAGGATCAGAAACTCAAGGTCATCCTCAGCTACGCTCAAATCCAAGACTAGCCTGAGCTATATGAAACTCTGTCTCAAAACAAGCAAAAACCAAAAACAAACAAACAAACCAAACCTTCAAACTGAAGACCAGCCAGCCAACCAACCTCAACAAAAAAGATCTTAGTTTGAGACTAAGAAACAGAGTCGAAGAGGTTCAACCCAATGCAAGAGCACACGGGGACACCGAAGAAGGGACGTGTTGTCTCATCCATCAGTACAAGCCTGATTCATCACAGTGGCTTGATAGGTCAGGTAGCCAGAAAATATTTGTGGAGCAAAATACTTAGACCTTCTTAGTCACGTGATTTTGAAAATCAGGACAATCCACACACCCTAACACCCACTCTTTAAAAATAACATGAGTGGGGTTTTTATACTCACAAGGCTGTGCAGATGTTAGCACCATCTCACTCTAGACCTTTGCCAACAAACCCACTGATAGTCCCTCCCATTACTGACCTTCTTCACGAGTGACAGCCACCAATTGCTTATTATTGGTCTAACTGTCTGTTCAGGATACTTCATATAAATGGAGTCATATAATGTAAAGACTTTAGTATCTGGCATCTTTTCTTTGGCATAATTATAATACATATGTGCTTTTATATATTTATTTTATTTATATATTATTTCATGTAATAAATTTTATATAATGTTTTATTTATGTGATATATGTTTATATTCCCACTACCTAGTATTTATCAGTACTTGGCTGTTTTTTTAAGATTGACTAATATTCTATTGCATCAAACCCAAATCACGTGAGAGTTAATCTCTTAAAGGTCTATGGCTGTGCCAGATTTCCCATAATGAACTTGTAGAGCTGGGAATGCTCCCCTAGGGGGATCTAGGTCTTTTGTGTTTTGTTTTTTCTCTAGTATCAGCTTTTTTACAAATTCTGGTTACACTCAGCTCCAAGATTTACAGGCTCTAATCAGGCAGAATTGGTGTGATCAGAGTTGCTGGAGGCAGTTGCCTGCTGGCCAGACTCCACAGGGCTTCCTTCCCTTCCCACTGCCCCCTTCAAGGAGGCCTGTCTGGCTGTCTGGAACAATAGAACAAAGAGGTCTCCCTAAACTGTAGAAACCTGTTTGACAGAGATTGCTGCACTAATGAATCAAGCTTCTGAAACTACTTCCACCTCCTCCCTGTGCAAATACCCCTGGGCCCTGGAGCTCTGCCTTTTCTCCAAATCCCAAGCTGGGGCTTGTCCCTGGGAGATCAGGAACATGGTCTTTCAGCAACTAGGGGTGCCTTCGCATTCAGGGCACTAACTGAAAGTGGCTCTGATGAAAGTGCCTCACCTCGACTTTGTGGTCAGGCAACATTTACCTGCTGGGCAGTGGTGTGCAACCTGCCCCCCACCCCTGCCCGGCTGAACGGCGGTCTGGAGAGTGCATTCCTGCAGACAGTTACTCAGATTCCTTTGCTCTTGCTAATAGGTCTCCCACAAGCTTACAGCCTAACCGGAGTACACCCACTTTCTGAAAGAGGAAGGTGGTAGGTCCTGCAGATGCTTCTTAGAGAACTTCCATGTTGAGGAGCTGTGAGGAGACAGCCACATCAATCATGGGGCCATCCTGTGAGATGTGTTGGTGAATATTATTTATTTTGGTGTTTGATGAGAAAAGCCAGTCTTAAAGGCTAACTAATTGGACCAGATTGCCCAGGGTCTCTAGGTCAACGTTGCAATCAGCTCTTAAGACATCCAAATGCATCAGGGGTAATGATGAAGGTGGCAATGATGACCACTAATGCCAGGACAATCCAACAAGGAAGGCTTCATCTTTATTCTCATTTTATCATTGAGGATGCTGAAGCTGAGGGGGGATGGTGAGGCTAAGGGACAGTTACTGGTCTGGGGAGTGACAGCTGTCTGGCTTCCCAGCCCACACCCTTAACCACAAGGCAGGCAGACTTCTACATCGCTCAGACAACATCTAACAGCCAGGTGATCATTCAGTATCACCTGAATGATCCTTCTGTGCTGCCCTTCTCCACCCCTCTGCCTTCAACATTTGAACCACAAGAAAACAGAGTCACAGACAGTTCAGTGGTGTGCACAAGATCACAGGGTTAGGCATGGCAGAAAAGTGAATCCACCTTTGCTGAGGGCTCCCCTTGGATGTGGTCATCTCCGTGATACCACTTCCCAACAGTGACCCAGCCATGGACAGGCTCAAAGCTTGTGCGGTGTTGCTGCAGGGCTATGGGGAAGGGGCAAAGGCTGGTAGATCAGAAGAGCGTGCAAGGAAGCGAGACCTGAGACCTGATGCTCTTGGCAGCTTGAACATCCCATTCATTGACAACTCATCCTCCTAGGGCCCACCTATGTTCCTAGATGCAGACTGTGAACTCACAGGGCAGCAGCAGCAGCTGTCTCTTCAGTGACCCAGGCCCAAGAACTCTCCTTCCACCTCTGAGCTCTCCAGCCAGAGTTTCTGTTCCCCTTGGGCAGAAGGCTGAGAGCAGGAGGATCTTCTTGGAAGGAATCCACCTCTGCTCTCTGTATTGCATGACCTGTAGACTTGTCTTGCTATGAGTTTTCATCTCTGTGCCTACAGGCAGGACCTGGCTGGGAAGGACATTAGGACATTCCCAGGCCCTCCTTATTTTCCATCTGCTTGTTGCAACTCACCCTCCACTGCCTGCACCTTTTCTTAAGCTTCTGTGCTCAGAGCAGAGCTGTGTGACAGGTTTGCAAATGAAAGACTCTTCCTTGCTGCTCCCACATGTATCTGCATTGGGTTGACATCTTCTTTACAGTATTTGATTAAAGGTTTGCCAAGCGGTGTTTCTACATGAGCACGCGCTAGATGGAAACCCTCCAAGGGCATAGGGAATATTCACAGTAACAAGCTAGAAACACAAGGATGGCTGCTGTCTGCAAGCACTGAACAGATTTCACAACAGTTCCTGGAAGGATGCTTCAAGCCTTGCAGCACCTGAGCTTTTCCTGCCCTGGGTTTCTTGCAAAAATGGGTTGGAGGCCCATTGTCTCAAACAGGAACACTAAGTGCTTCCTGGAGCTTTATAAATTTAAATTTGATATATCAATCTCATTATTTGATTATTTCTGGGCACTACAATTTCCTTATACACCCAGCAAATACCAACCCCGCAGATCTGGACAGTTATTTTATATTTCCCAGTATGAAGAGGAGGGAATGCAAGAACAATGTGAAGTTAAACATCATGCCCAGCTCTCATGAATAGTAAGTGCTAGAATTGGGAGTCTAACCCAACCATCTCTTCCCTTTATCTCCATATGTCTCTGCATTGTGAAAATGTATCATTTGGCTTTTTTTCTGCACTAATTCTGTGAAGAGCAGGAGAAGGCACAGCAGAGAAAGAATGATGGGTAAGGAGTGGCAGGACCTGTCGGATGTCATCTTCAAAGCCACTGGACCCCACAGTGATTTTTATTCCGAGTGGCTGTCTTGCTGCAGCAGATATTCTTTGAAAGGGGGAGCTCCCAACCTTGAGGCTTTCTCTAACTCCCCACAAGGCCCAAGATGAGTGAATTCTGCTTTTTGAGATTTCCATACAACTGAGGACCAATGGAGCTTTTGGAGAAAAGGCCCCAGGATCTCAAATGCTTCATTAGCCTCTGTGTCTCAACCTGGCTCTGGTTCTGAAGCATGTGGGCAGTCAAAACACACCCAAGCGAAAGAGAAGATCCTTCAAAACACACCCAAGGGAAAGAGCAGACCCTTCAAGACAACCTCTAAGCTGGTTGGTACTGACTTCCAGCCTGCCCACCTGCCACGTGAACAATGACAGGATCCCATTGTAGGACCACAGGCAGAGACCCTTCAGTTCACAGTTGCCCATAATGTGGAGTCAGGAACGGCGTCCTTCAATCTGTGTGGACTCAGCATAGCCAGCAACCAGGAGGAGGTTGGGAGGAAAGGGCAGAGTGGGTGGCATGATAGATCTGTTTGCTCCTGGGCCATGGCTTGATCTGAGACACAATCACCTCCACAAATGGGGCTTTCCTTACATGACTGTGAGTAACTCAGACCTGGTCCCCTAGGGCCTGGTACAGACTCATTCCCACCAGTCTTTGCCAGAAAAACCGGAAAAGATAATGACCGGGTTCTCTTCCCACAGGGATGTGATTCCCAGAGGCCACTTGCTTGTCGTGGGAAACCTGGTCTAAGACACACATGCCTCAGCACTGGGTCCTGAACTTCCAGATGTGCAGTCTAGCGGCTGGGAGGGAACTGTGGCTCTTACAGCTGCCTTCTTTTTTTAGGCCATCTTGGAGACTCCAGATTCCCTTAAAGCATCACTGCATTGAGCCACAGGCATGGCACGGCTCAGGGGCATCTTCAGAATCAGGGCAGGGACTTCACTCTAACTTCTCTGTCTGAAGGGGGAGGCAGCTCCCATCCCACCCACCCCCAGCCCCAGCATCACAGCCACAGTGTACACCATCTCCCTCACCTAGCCTGGGCCTCCCTGAGGACAAAGTTTCACCGAGGGCTTGGGAGTCTCGGGTACAGAACTAAGGAAGGAAGATGGCAGCAATGTGGTAGGGATTCTGAGACCTCAGAGGGAGGACAGACAGTGAACGGCTGTGGACATACAGACTGCAGACCTGAGTTGGATTCCTGGCTCTGCTGCCTGCTCATAGATGACAGGGGCAAGTCGCCTCCTTTGAGCTCTCTGGAAAGTAAAGACAATAAAATCTTCCATGCAGACTAGATGCCAAGATGAAATGCAAACATCCTACCCTGTAAGTGCTAAGTGTAAGCCCATAAGAGGAGGGTTCAGTGGCACATGGCAGTCTCTGTGTCCATCAAGGAAGAAGGTCGTGCAGAAAGGAAGATTTGCAGCTGTTAGCATTTACAGCTCTGGAATCAGACTTTAGGTAGAACAGAGGAATCTATCCTAGAAATAAAAGAGGAGACAAAGAAGACAAAGGTTTCAGGCAGGGGCTTTTTACCAGCTTGGGGCTCTTCGCCATTTTGGGGCTCTCCACCTGCTTTGTGATTGGAGAGATTGAGTCTCTTCTGGCCTTGGGAACCTCTCTGGGTTTTCTTCTGGTGTGTATGCTAGACAACTTCAAGCCTCACAGCCCTTAGCTGGTGTCCCCTCCTCTCTATCTACTTATTTCAGATTATGGATTATTCCTTCCGAAATGGGGAGGTCACTCTAACAAGGCCTCTGAGCTAGGTCATTGATTCAGAAAACATATTCACTGGATCCTTACTGGCTCACTTGACTCCAGCTGTGTCCCAACTATGTGATCACCATGTGTGTGACAAAGGTGAAGCAAGTCTCTTGCTCCTGCCTCCTGGTCAGGCAGGGACTGTTGCCATTGTTCAGGCCTTTGTTTTTTTAAATTTATTTATTTTATGTGTGTGAGTGTTTTGTCTCATATATCTGTATAAATGTGTTCCTTCTGCTCTAGAGGTGAGAGGAGGGTACCAGACCCTCTGGAACTGGAGTTATAGAGAGTTGTAAGCTGCCATGTGGGTGCTGGGAATCGAACCTGGGTCCTCTAGAAAAGCAACCAGTGTTCTTACCACTGAGCCATCTCTCCAGCCCCGGATGGATAAGGAGCCATTGAAATAGGTCCACTCAAGGCTGACAACTAAAGAAGGCAGAGGCAGCAAGCCCTGAGTTAGGAGCGCCCAAGCAGGCTAATGCTTTAAGTTAAACCTGGCTCGTACTCAGCCACTGAGGCAGGGTTCTCAGGGCCATAGCAGCCACTGTCACAGAACCCGCAGCAGGAGTCAGATGTTCTTGACGTCTCAAAACCTCCTGATGTCCTGTCTTGTGAGCATCTGAGGCTGGCTGTATCTAACCTTCTCCTAGAACCCAGGTGACACCGCTGACATAGGAATGATCAAATGAGTGGCTGGGCTTAATGGAGGTGCTCAGCTCCCTGGCATTCAGACATAAGACTCGCAGATTACTGAGGGAAGCTCCTGGTTGAGCCTTCCAGTGCCAGGCTCTAAGTATTTCAGAGACGTTCACTTAATGTACAACCATCCCATGAAACGGCCATTACTGGCCCAGGCGAGATGACTCAGTGGGCAAAGACACTTGCTGTTAACTCTGATGAGTTCAGATGTTGGGAACCAGTGTCATGGAAGCAGAGAATTGACGACAGCAAGTTAGACATGGCCTGCGTGTGACACCCACCCACATGGACCACACATGTGTACACGCACCAAAGGTAGGCAAGTAAATGTAAAATCAATTTTAAAAAGAAGTAGTTACTATTGTCACCAACCCATTTACTCACAAGTAAAGACGATGTTAGATATTGCCTTAAGTGAGAGTCTAAGTGACTGGGACTGAGGTCACTTGGTTCCAAGAGTCATATGTGCAAATGTTACCTAAAAATGAATGAAAACCCCCAAAGCCACAGGCAGGTACTCATATAGAATTTGTTAGCCTTGACACCCCAAAGTTGCCCTTGGATCTTGATGCAGTTGCTGTGCCCTTAATGTCAACCTTATTCATTTTGTTCTGGGAATAAGTGTTTTTTTTTTTTAGTTTTTCTTGCTTTCCTTATATATGAAGAACATTCTCCTCACAGAAAAAAAATCTTTCACAATCTTTTTTAAAAATGTATTTACCTTTATTTTATGTGCATTGGTGTTTTGCCTGCATGTATGTCTATATGAGAGTGCCACGTTTTGGACTTACAGACAGTTATGAACTGCCATGTGAGTCCTGGGATTTGAACACAGGTCCTCTGGAAGAGCAGTCAGTGCCCTTAACCTCTGAGCTATCTCTCCAGCCATGAAGATTTATTTGTTTATACATATGAGTACTCTATTGAATGTATGACTGCATGACCAAAGAGGGCATCAGATCCCATTACAGGTGGTTCTGAGGCCACCATGTGGTTGGTAGGGATTGAACTCAGGACCTCTGGAAGAGCAGCCAGTGCTCTTAAGCGCTGAGCCATCTCACCAGCATCTTTCATAATCTTAAGCATGGAAATTAAGCCACTTATGAATTCTTTTGTTTAACATAGATTTGAATGCATTTTTTTTCCTTTGCAAAACCCAAATTTTACTGCTTCTACCTTTTCTCTATCTCTGAACCCACTCCAGGATGGAGATGACAGCCACAGTATACCTTTGCATGTAATATTCCTTTTAAGAAATCTCACCATCACATGAACTGAACAGCCATGGCAGTGCCACGGTGTGTGCTCAGCTTGCAGATCTGGTCACAGGCCGGCCCTCTGCAGCCGAGGCAAGGAGAGTCTCTGCTCTCTTCAGGGCATCCAGCCTCACATTTACCCGAGTCTACTCGGACATGATCTGTGTTGTTGAACCTCACTCTCTCTGTGAGTTACAGGCCTGCTCAGGTGCCTTTCACATTGGTATCTCATCTTCCAGAGAACTGGCCATGTCCCCTCAATTATTGTTTCTTCCTTCTATAAGGTGTGAAGTCACATCTGCAGGCATCTGGGAGGATGTGGTCTCTCTTCTGGTCTATGCTTTTGAGTCCCTAAATCCACAGATAACTCTCCATGAATTTTCATATTTCTCGCTCCTGGGAGCGAGACATGACCACATGCCCAGAAGAGGAGCTACAATGTCCCCAAACAGCAGCAAGGACATTTGAGGCTGGAGGAGGGAGGTTTGACTTTCCCAGACACACCTGCATGCACCAGATACAGAAATGCTTTTCCATTCCCATCCTCCAAACAGCAAACATGTGGACACTAAAGCACATCCCCTGGGTTTGTACAGAGGGTGCGGACCTCAGGCCACAAACTCAGCTATCAGAGACATGTAGCTATTGTTTAGAACTAAACTTAAAATTTCTCTCTTGAGCTGGACACTACTAAGTGGTAGAAGCTGGTCTGACAGTTGGCCCCCTAACCCCACCCAGCCACCCTAGGACCCAGGCATGGCTAGGTGGGGGTCACTGGCATCTGTTGAGAAGTCTGTCAGTGGTCCTTATCCCAAGCAGGTCACCACTGGCCCTCTCCTCCCACCTGCAAGTCATCTTCAGATTTGTCACATTGACCATAATCTCTTCTCATGTTCTAAGATGCCCTGGCTGTTGGTGGCTCATGCAGGACTTTCTTGTATGAACCCTTGCTAAGGGCTTCCTTGATTTTTCCATTTTCTTTAATTGCTTAACAAAATATGAGTTCTCTTCTGGATTTCCTGAACCTCTAGAGATTCTTTATGTGGATATATGTACATACATGACTTTTGTTCTTCACATGTATACAAATATGCATGTACACAGGTACACACACACATACACACACACACACACACACACACACACACACACACACACACACACATACATGAATGTTTATTGTCAGGAACCTGCCAGGATCAGACCACTTGTCTCTACTATAGTTGGGTATGTGTGGGGGGTGGGGTGTTCAGGGTTTACAATATCACTTACTAAATGTTCTTTCAAAAATTTTGCTTATGGAAAAAAACCTGCATGCTGCAGGGCTTAGGCTTAAAGTGTGGAAGGCTTGTCTCTGCTTTTCCTATGATTCATCTCTCCCCTCTGGGGCAGAGAATGCTGCTGACAGTACAGGGAGAGCTGGGTGGACCAAGACTTGTGCTAGAATAAGGGGAAGCAAGAAGTGCACTGTGGTACAGAGTGACACCGACCCAATTTAAAGGTGCTGGGAATTCCAGGTTGCTCTTGGTCCGTAGAGCAGATGTAGGAAACCCAGGGATGGCACATGCTTAGAACACACAAGATCACTGGAGACAGGCAGAGAGCTTCCTCTACTCTGGGACTGACCTTTTCAACAAAGCTATTCAATTTTCATCTCCTGATGAATAAATGAAGGTGGATCTTCTTTTAGAAAGGGGCCACTTCTCTGTAACCTTTCAATTTCTTTGTTTAAAATTCCCATTGTTTTCTCTGTGCAAGTTCCTTTGTGTCTGTGGCTCTTCATCTGACTCATTTTATAGACTCACTCTGTAATTGAGGGTATGCACCAGATGGCCAAGAAAGCCTTGTGGAAAATCCATGTTCTTCCTCTCCACGTGAGGAGTGATGTATATGTGTGTGTGTGTGTGTGTGTGTGTGTGTGTGTGTGTGTGTGTGTGCCTGCATGTGCGTGCTGGGTAACTTAACTTTCTTGAACCCTATTCAGATGGCTATGAGTTCCTGGAGATCCTGAAACAGGTTGCCCGGGACAACACTGACAACCCTGAACTGAGCATCTTATGGATTGATCCGGATGACTTTCCACTGGTGAGTGGCCCAGGCCAAGGCCTCACCTCTGATGACCTTCACCACCCATATTTGTGTTTAGCACAAAGCCTTCAGGCGTGAACAACAAACTGAAATAGTTGGAGGTCCTTGAAGAACTGTAGAGAACACCGCTTACTGAGTGGGTATACATACTTTTAATACAGGATTGAACTTGGCTTCATGTAGTCTTTGTAGTGACCAGACTTACCTCTGTCCTTACTTCTGAGACACCAAGGGGTGCCTACTCCTCCTACAGAGGAGCTGGGAACACTCCTTTTTAAAGCAACAATATGGCCCCTTTGCGTCACCACCTACGTCTCCATGAAACTCTAGAGGCAACTTAAATTATTAGAGAATAATTGCAGAGTTAAGACCTTGACAAAGCAAAGGAGTGACCTATCGGAGGGCAGAGACCTTGCCTGGTTGGTTTGCCGCAAGCTCGGTGGAAGGCACAAGAAATAATTTTACCACCACGGTGCTAGTCTGTGTCAATGAACAATAGCAAGAAAGCATTGATAATTCTTAGTTTTGAACAAAGAACACAGAATTCATGCCATGCACGGACCCAGTGATGATGATGATGATGATGATGAACAGATGATGCTACATCCTTGACTGTAAGGAATGTTCTCTATTAGCTAAGTTCAATGCTGCACCAAGAGCCAGGAACTCAACACTACTTGAGGTGGAATCTGGGTCCCTTCAAGTGCCCCGAAGAATAACACATAGGTACTGAGTTAGTGATTTCTTTGAAGATGTCCTCATAGCTCATTCCCCCAACAGCCCTAAAAAATGGGTACTGTTATGATCCCTATCTCATTGAAAAGGGGCAACATCTGGGGATGTTAAACATAACAGATGTGAAAGCCCCACCGTGATTCACAGTAAGTCAGAGCTTGGTCTATTGATTGCTTCGGGTGAGGCTAACTGCTGGTAATTATACAAGTTTGGTTCTTCTCTGGCTATCAGTTGCATCGGTTATGACTTGTAAAACTGTTTAGACAGAGAAAGTTTACATCAAATCCTACACACTTAGAGATTGGATGAACCAAAAGCAGAGACTTCCAATGACATAAACCTGGGTAAGCATAAGAAAGCTATCACCAGGACTGGAGAGATGGCTCAGCGGTTAAGAAAACTATCACCATAATGAGCATACAATATTAATCTGTTGGTTTACTTTCTGCTGTGTATATTCCAGTTTGCCTGGACTGTTTCATTATGCAAACTTTTGAATGATCTGCTTTCTTTTGGCAAGTTCTGCATCTACCTTGGTTCCAACCAAGCAATTTCCAGGCATTTCTAATTCCAGATCTACAAACAACCCAGTCCGTTTCAGGCTCTGAATTTACCAGGGAGACCCCCACCCCTGACCATCTCCATTTTCTTAGCTCTATGACCTCTATCAGCTACATTAGCCTGCCCCAGCCAGAGATTTGTGCAGATGGAGCCTATACCAGGCTGATGAAACCTGCCTTGTGTTTGCATTTTATACTCAGTTATAGCATATCAGTGTTTTCCCAGCCATCTCACATGGCAGAGTGAGTGGAACATTGAGAGGGAGGCAGAGAGAAACGGCTCTTTCATTACCCAGACACTATCAACGAGTCATAATTTGGGAATTGACCTTGGCCATCTTTGTGATAGTCTCCCTGAGAGCTGTGGAATCTTTTATGTTCTATGTTGGCACAGCTAGTGCTATTGTATCTCTTATTTAATGCTTGAAGTGCTTCAATGCCAGAGCCAGCCTTCAATTTTCTAAGTGTCTGCAGTTGTCTTAAAGGCATTCAACCAATCATAATCAGGTTACTATAGTAGGCTGGCAGGTGAGTCCAGCCACAGGGAGAGCTCTCCACCCACTGTCTAACCTGGCCTGTTTGTTGCTGCAGCTTGTTGCGTACTGGGAGAAGACTTTCAAGATTGACCTGTTCAAGCCACAGATTGGGGTGGTGAATGTAACTGATGTGAGTATCCCCACCAAGGCTGTTCAGGTCGTCTCAGCTGCTGGGAACATGAAATCACTCAGGAGTCCACAGCAGCAGGAGGAACTCTTGGGTCTTTTCCAAACCTTTGCAGTAATAGCCCAAGACTGGGCTCGAGCCGGTCCCAGTCTTCTGTAGGAGTGCATTGCCTTGCTGATGGAACTAGTCCAACCTGAATCGTTGACCTAGAACTTTGCACTCAAGAACATTCTCTTGTACCCACATCCCAAGCTAAATAACAAGGCCTTCTTACACAGGCACCTCATGGCTAGAGCTACCATTGCCTAAGGCAGATGAAGAGGTTGACATCCAGAAGCCAATGCTAGCAGCCACCCACCCTACAGTCAGGAGAGCCTGATGACACAAGGGAAGCCCCTGTCAGAAGCTTAAGCTGATGCTGAGGGTGGGAAGGGCTACTGAGGTGAGTCAACAGAGTGGGAAGAAATTTAGACTCAGTCCAGACATCTGATATGTAACAAGACAGAAGTGGGATGGATTTAAAGTGGCAAACAGTGTGGAGAAGGAGCTATGATAGACGGCCCACTGCAGCCAATTCAAGAAGATGCTTTTGTGAATAGGGGCCAACTAGAAATGTCTCTTTGCCCTGTGGTAAGTGTCCTTGCAATCTCTACATTTCTTGACTCTTGTGAATCACTTTTGAAATCTGAATCATAATTAACAATTAACTGTGTGTGTGTGTGCACACATATATTCTCTTGGATAGTAGAATACACATTTCTGTTGCTGTTGTTGAGACAGAAGACTGCAGAAGACCATTCTGCAACTTGGCGTTTCCATTTATCTATCTGTACATATTCCTGAGAGGTGTGAGAGACTTGGAGGCCCACTTAGCACAGCTACCTGGAAAACCCTGGTCTGCCTCCACCTCCCCCCATTCACTCATTGGCTGGTTCTGTCCCTCAATGCAGGCTGACAGTGTCTGGATGGAGATCCCAGATGATGATGACCTGCCCACAGCGGAGGAGCTGGAAGACTGGATTGAAGATGTGCTTTCTGGAAAGATCAACACTGAAGATGATGACAATGAAGATGAAGATGATGATAATGACAATGATGATGATGATAATTCTGATGATGAGGATAACGATGACAGCAATGATGATGATGACGATGATGATGATGATGAATAGCTCCAGCCACGGGTGATTCTGATGAGAACGACATCACAACTTCCCTCTACCATACAGACATCCCAAGAGGGCACCAAGCAGTGGTGCCCACACCCAGTCAACTCTTTTCCTTTCTCCAGCATCTTTTTCTAGTCTATTCTCGGCAGAGTGGTACATTTCTGTAAATGCCTTTCCAAAACCAGCAGTCCCACTCAGCATGGACAGAATGGGGGTGATTCCCATGCTGACTTCTCCTAACCATCGAGGAACAATCAGCTCTTGTTCTTTGCTAGACTATCAGGGGTCATGAAATTCTGGAAGTATGGGGACAGTGTCTCCTGACACTCCTACTTAAGTTTACTCACTGCTTTGATTCTGATGGTGATGGAACTGCCAGCTTCCTATTAGTTCACAAGCAGGGATGGCCTTCTTCAAAGCTCAGGAAGGCCACATGGTTATTCAGTTCAGCCCCAAACCTAGAACTTCTATGAACTCAGACCCAAGCCTTTGGATAGCCATTAGGAATCCTTGAAATGGGTGGGCATCACCATAATTTATGGAATATTAGGATGCTGTGTGTGGGTTATTTAACTCTGTGAACATCCCATCCCAACTGGCAAGCCTCATATATTTACCAGTGTTGAGAGAGGAGAGAGGTTGAAGGATAAAAAGCTTTTCATTTTTCTGATGGATACTGTTTAGGTCTCTGAAGGGGTCTGCTGGCCCCCTAGAGTGAACTGGGAACTGAATGCCCCCTCTCTGTCCCATTCTGAGTTAAATTGCTTTATCCAATGGTCAATTAACTCTCCATTCATCAGCACTCCCACAGTTGGCCAGGGCAGCAGTAATTAGAGTTCACGATGCCTTGAGGCACTGAGAAAAATACAATCCCCAAGTGCCTTTTGAATTGTCTGAAAGTAACATTGTGCTTGGTAGTTTTAGTTGCTAAGTGTTCTAATTTATTTTTGAAATCTGTTAACATGGAGGAGACTCTGTGTGGCTTTGTTTTTGAACTTGGGACAGCCCTTTAATGGAATAACAATAAACTAGTGGACATTAAACTCATGTTCTGAAAAGATCCGGATATCTATCTTGATAATTCTACCTTACTCACATTTCCAGGCACTATTATCCATGCCCATCAACTACGACCTGTGTGTTAATGACCTTCCCTATAGGTCTCTAATCTTGATCTTTGGTCTTTGATCCACTTGTACGCTGGGTGAGAACCTCAAACGCAACACAACAAAGCCTGAACCCATTTCCTTTTCCCCTCTAAACTTGTCCTTTTCATGAAGTCCCAGCATGGCTGAGTGCTATTACTATCTATATAGTTGTCTAAGTGACTTAAAGTGCCTTATTCACTTTTGCTTCCACAACATTGGGTGCACACCTGTGGTCACAGCACTTACCATCTTATGTAGTCACATTTTATGACCTGTGGTCATAGCATTTATCATAATACATTGCCTAGCCGTCCTTCCACTAAATACAGGCTTTAAGAGACAAGACATGTACTTATTGTGGTATTCCAAGCACTTGATACTTTGCCCACCACAAAGCAGATCTTATTTATTGAGTCAATTTGTGAACAACTGGTCAACCAAAGCAGCTATTATCGCTCAGCTGTGCTGGGTAGTAGAGCTTACAGGGCACATTAAGTGTCTCACACTGGATTAGGTAGCTTCTGTTGCCATAACAAAATACTTGAGAGAAACAACTTTAAAAAGAGGGTATTTCATGTCAGCTCACAATATCAGTTTAAGATCTTAAATAAATAAATCTATTTATCTAAGGACAAATAGATAGACAGACAGATAGATAATAGATCTATAGTAGTAGATAGATGATTCTTTTCTAGAAGGATGCCTGTCCTGTCAAACTAAGGTCTTACCATTATGATTTTAATTATCACTTGAAAGGACCTTGTCTTCAAAACCATGATTCTGGGAGTGCACAATTCAGTTTATAATGCAGGGCCTCAATATAATTTTCTCCCCTCACAAACTAACCAGGCTGTGCTGTGTTCCATCCACCCAAGTTCAGTCACACCTCAAGCAAACTCTTGGGGAGGTGAATAGCCCACGAAGTCTCTGATGGTAAACTTTCAAGGAGTGGAGGGTCCATTGTGAAAGTGGTCTGTTTCTCAGGCCAGGAAAATCTGCTGTTCTTAGAGGCCTAGAAGTATGTGTGAAGCTGAAACTGTGCTCTGATGTTCCTGTATTAGGATCCCTGGGAGTCCAGCTGGTTCTACCTGGACAGTGTTGTTTAGGGAGTTGTCTGAACCCTCTAAGCTGATATAGATTGAACATTTTGTTACATGCCCAGAGCATGATGCTAAGTTCCTTATATATGTTATCACAGCTAATGCTTACGGCAGATTATAAGATGCATCTGGTTATTTTCCTTAATACAGCAAGATATAGAGGGATCAAGCAACTTCTCAGGACTACACAAATACTCTGAAGGGACATAGATACAAGTGCATTTTATACTTAAAAGGAATTACACTAAAAAGGACCAAAACACTGCATTCTTTTTCTCTCAGAGCATGTCTGAAGATGGACTCAAGTGAATTTCCAATAACTCTGTTTATTGCTTGAACCCATTTATCTTCCCATTCTGAGTTCATAATCAACTCAAACGAAACTAGAAATGTGGGGCTAATTAAAAACACAAGATATGCTATTCTGTTAAAAAGGAAGAGCAAGAGTCAGTGTGTTATCTGGAACAAAGGATCCCTTTCAGTGCACGTTGACAAAGTGCCATCTCAGAACTTGAAAAGAGCTTGTCTTTTCTAGAAGAGATGGTGACTTCTTGGGTCTCCATGTTTGTCACCCTATGAGAAGTCATTATTGTACCTTGTGTGGACTATACTTTATCTCACTTTCATTGATATGTGTCCCTCATCTACAGGTCTGGAAGCAACCTTAGGGGGAAGACTGGTTTACTCATTTCTATTCTACCCAGGTTTGGGCAGGCAAGCAATAAATCTAGTGACAACTTTGTAAGCATGATACAAACTGACCTTCATGGCTATCATCCCTATTAAGAATACACAAAATAAACCTAGTGATTATTCGAAGTGGATCTTAACCAAAATGCTTTTGGCAGCATGGTATCAGCTATTTGGATTGGCTTAGGAACCAATTGGCTTAGGATAGCCAGCTTTTACAGAACCAGGACCAGAGAACCTCCTCAGCTTGGAGTATGGAATGATCGTTTTCCTCAAGTGAGCAAGGTCCTCTAGAAACATAACCTTCCTTTCTGGGGGACAGAGCAGCAGCCTGGGAATGAGTTAGGAAGTGTCATGCCATCTGGGAATGGGATGAGCACAGCCACCTAGCAGAAAAAGATATTTACAAGATGGATAAAGAGAAGCCTTTGGAATCAATGTGACATTTTAACAATCTGAACTCTTTAGAGATAACTCTGACTCAGAGTGATAACCCGGGACTCCAATCAGCTCCTAACTCCTCCTATGTAATCATGTGTGATCAGTTAGTAGTCAGTGCTTTCCTGTTGAGTATATTTCGTGCTCTCATCCATTCACTCCTCATTAAAAAGTCACAGCCTTCTTCTTAGTCTATAGACCAGCAGGCTCCTAAACTTCATTGCTTATAGATTAGGGAAGGCAAGAATGGGCCACCTGGAAAGGGGGCAGCTGAGCAGAGAAGCAAGGGAGGAAAAACAATTGAAGTACCCAGCTTCAGTTCTGAAAATGCATTCTTCATATTTCCTGAAATATTATGAAGTCTCAGACCACAGAAACACATTTGGACATTGACCCAGACAGCAGAGCCAAAAGTCACCTATAATTGGATTATCCCCGACAGCATGAGCTTGTGTAACTTGAAGACGCTCGCATGATACACTAGTACTAATGGTAAATATCCTCCTCTCTCCTAAAGCTGAGACCCTGTCTGGGCACTCTGCTGTCAGAGGTCGTACCTCTTGCTCTGGGATTTACCTACTGCTGTCCTGATGTTGTCATTCCACTTCTCTAATATGAAAATTTATTATCTAAGATTCTCAAAACTCCTCCACACTCTACAGCTACATCCTGGGTGAGGATTCAAAGAGAAAAGGGCCTTTGGTTCCTGTCTGCATGTGGCTTTAATATTTTTCCAGCAGGGTTTGCTTGTGAACTTATGAACTGTGAGCATCTGGGCTGGTGGCCCAAGGAAATAGCTTATCATTTATCTATATGATGAGAATCTGAGAGTCAATTGCTTTCTCTGATCCCAGTCCATGCAACTGGTAAGAATTTGTGTGCTATCAACATTCCATGCAAGAGAAGGGTAGCCAAGTGCAGAAACAGAAAGTAATCTAGTTCCCTCATCTAAAGTAAGCCAATAATTTAAAACCAATTACCAAGGTAAAATGAATTACCAAACACAATCGATTGCACACCTCTCTTCCCTATCTAGGGTGTGACAGTTCTCTTCCACTTTCCTTGTCTCAAATGTTTTTTACTTGATTTATGCAAAAGGTTGGCTTCCTCTCCAGGCTCTAGAGCCTAAGGATCTTACCTTTCCCTATGTATTCACTTAGAACTTTCCTCTCTATAAAATGATAGGCAGCTGTTCCTTTTTATCATTACCTTTCCTTGCCCTTTCTCCTCTATCACAATTCACTTGATTTTCTGGAAATCTCACTCATTTCTATGAAAATCAAGTGAATTGTGATAGAGGAGAAAGGGAGACAGTATACAACTTAGGATCTCAATTTATTTTCTGAGATTATAGCATACATAATGTGTAAAATGCTTTATAGTTCAGTTGGAAGGGGTGAGGGCATCAATGGAGAACCCAAAAGAACCCCAAATAACATTGGTTACTAGGTACAATATATCCATGATAGATGCCAACCTGCCACCAACATCATGAAGGGGGCATTTCAGACAACAAGCCTTGGTGACACAAAGGGACTTGTGCACATGAAGATGAGTAATATAATTCAGCCATTTCCATGCGCAGAGTTGTCCAGTTAAGGGTGTACTACCCAATCAATGGAGCAGAATACACCCAGGCATTGTGATGTACACAGTATCTGCTGACTGTACGGACAGGCTAGGCTGAAACTGCCCCTCCTGGTGACAAAGCACAGCACTAACTATTCAAGAGCAATGGTCAGTGGACACCTATTTTGTATTGTTGACTATACCAGATAAGAATAGATGCTGGGTTCAAAGTTCAGAGGTGAAAACCCCTGCTAACAAATGTGACTGTCAGATAACTTCTGTCCTAAGACCTGGCCCAGATATCTTTGGTCCTCACCAAAGTTCAGTTCATTCCCCTGGTGGGACAGTGTCTGTCTCTGTTGCATCATTGCTGGTGTCCTGTACTCTGTGAAATATTTGTTCTCATCAGTGACTGCTTGAAAATCAACTTTGGTTAAGCCAGTCATAATCTTGGGGTTCCAGGAGAGCTGAAAATTTAAAGCATGGAGTAACCATCATAAAAATAGATATTATTAACATTAGATTTTCATGTGTCCCCATTTTAAGGAACAGTGATCATACTAAATGACCATTCCTTTATGTCTATAACTGAGGGCCAATAGCATCTGAAAGCAATGGTCACATTTCCCTTCCTGGCTCCTATGATGGAAGCAGCATGCTTCCATCTACATTACTTACAATGCAAGTTGAACTAAACTTGCCACTGTGGGTCAGGTGTCTCAATGGCATAACTAATTCTCTGGCCAAAGATCTGTCATTTGATGTTTTCATAGGCTGGCAGTTTGAAAAAGCCTACATCAGCAGTTCTCAGCCTATAGGTCATGACCCCTGGGGGTGTTGAATGACCCTTTCCAATGGTCTCCTAAGGCCATTGAAAAATAACAGATATTTATATTACAATTCATAACAGTAGCAAAATTATGGTTATAAAGCAGCAGTGAAAATAATTTTATAGTTGGGTGTCACCACAACGTGAGGAACTGTATTAAAGGGTCAAAGCATTAGGAAGGTTGAGACCGCTCTCCTACATGAACAAATTCACAGAGAACGTACCTGGCCATGCCTGAATGCTCACAGAAACAGAAAGACAGGCAAAGCCAGACAAACTACTTGCTCAAATACTTTTATCCAAATGCTGTTTCAGGGTCAAAAGAATCAGAGACTAAAGATAAAAGCCTTGGAGGTTGTTACATTTGTCCCTGGGAGTTAATACAAAAGTGTCTTTATTTCATCTTGATGAGAACAAATCACTGGGCTTTCTGAGACAGCCACCTGTTCTACCTCAGGCTACAGGAATCTCTACGGGATTGGGAAACTTGATCCCACAATAATCCATCAGAGAAGTGCATTTCATAGGTGAAGCAAGTTGGGTAACTTAGGTAGAAATGGGACAGGATGGAGTAAATGGGACTCAGTGTCTTCAGCTATACTTTCATTCAGTAGTTTTTCACTCCCTGTCTTTGGGCATCTCATCTTAACTCCCAATGCAGTGATAATGTGAGCAGCATCCCTCCACCTCCTTCCATCTCCCACTAAAACAGCACAGCTGAACTGTAACTTACAACCAGTGGACAGAGGAAAAACAGGTCTTTTCTTTCTTTTTGACCCCTCAGTTCTATTTCACGTGCACACTGCCCACAGTCCAAAGGGTAGATATGGGGAAGTGGGGAGAAGCTGAGAACACGGAATCAAAGAGCCAGACAAAGGGCCCCAGATCCCCCACCCTCCCGACTGGTTCCAGCCAATCTCTTATCTCACTTCAACTGAGCTAACCAAGCCCTCCCACCTGAAAAAGCCAGCTCAGGCCTGTGTCCAAGGCCCAAGTGAGCCTCTTGCCTTGATCAGGCCCAGCAGGGAGAGACAGAGGTTAGAAGCAAATGACCATGGTTGCTGGGAGCAACGCTGCAGCAGGCCAACCTTGGCCAGTTAGGACTTTTGTGGGAAGAGGGGCTTCTTTAGTTGTTCCTATTATGTATCCCAACCGGTCAGACCTTATAAACCCAAAGTGAACAAAATGACCTTTCTCCCAAGGAATTCTCTGCCTCAGTTTCCTCCACACCCAGAAATACTAAACCACTTAGATAGTGCTTCTGGATAGAGTGGGCAGAGGGGCCGGGCTCTAACTGCTTGTCAGAAACCCCATTTACCAACCAGGTGTCCCCTACAAGTCTCTTCTTTCAACCTTCTTTCCACCTGCAAATATAAGGATCTCTAAGAAATGTGGGAAAGACAAGCTGTGCAGGACAGTGCCTTATGTATAATACCTGAGAATATCAGCATGCTTCCCTTCCCTTTCCTTCCTTTATGATCAAAATACACGTGTGGTCAAAATGGAGACTCCATTCATTTTCATGAGAGGGATGCCACAATGAACTACATCACTCTATACATTAGCCCAAAAAAGTTAACCAAAATCTGTGGTCCCAAATCTGACTTTTTAAGCACCCATTTGATTAAAGCTCTGTACATTCAGTGGAGTCAAATGGGTGTCAGGTCATGACACTGCTGAGCACCTTTCAAGAATTGCACTATGGGCTTAAAAACAAGGCATGTTTTATTTATAATGGGATATGACAAGGTTACATAGTAGTAAATTCACAGTAGTGATTTTTTTTATAATGTAACAAGATCCATAAAGAACAAATGCTACCCAAAAATTCTTTTTGTAACTTTATAATCATAGGGTCTTTGCTGTAGGACTCTTGAAATGATCATATAGGCATCCCTGTTAATCTCAATAACTAATCGTTGGTTGTTTCTTTTTAAAGTTACATTAATAAATGTACAGGGGACTTGCGGGGTACTGAAGCTTGAGCAGTAACCCCCAAAGAGTTCGATCCCCCCCCTTTTTTTTGTCTGTCTCTTGCTACTTGCCAGTCATAGAGGTCCTAAGTTAAGAAAATTAATGGACAGGTCCCTGCAGGGTAACAATAGACTCCCACAGACATGTCCTTGGGAAGAAGTCAGTATAAAGAATAAAGTCGAGTATAGACAAGGAGTCAGCTCTGAGGAACTCTTTTGAACAAGGTATGGATCCTCACAGGCAAAGCCATACACACGTGTATAAATGACACACACCGATTTGTCACTACTCACATGGATGTTATGATTCCCAATGTGCAAACGTGTCTACCTGGCAACACACGCTGAGAGAAACACAGGTAAAAACAAGCCCTCCCCTTCCCCGATTCGCATCCATGTGGGGGGAGTCTTGCACAGAAGAGCCAGGGCTGAAGAGGGCAAACCAGGGACTCCGATTTGTTGTTTTACTAGGTCAATGATTGACAGCGAGGAGGGTTAGGTAGTCAGTTTCCATGAGTCCAATATGTTGAACAGAGTTCTGTGCTGGCTGGTTTTATGTCAATGTGACACAAGCTAGAGTCATCATGGAGAAGGGAGCCTCAACTGAGAAAATGCCTCCATAAGATCTGTCTGTAGGACATTTTCTTAATTGGTAATCCAAGGAGGCGGTCCTAGCTCGCTGTGGGTGGGGCCAGCCCTTGGCTGGTGGTCCTGGGTGCTGTAAGAAAGCAGGCTGAGCTTTGGCCATGGTGTTTCATCACAGCAATAGTAACCCTAACTAAGACAAGCTGTTACACTTAATACATACACTCCAGAATATAACATAGAAAGTAGAACTGGTCACCACCACCTCTGACTCAAGGGGCAGCAAAAGGGAGTGCCCTCAGCCTTTCTAAGACTCACTAGCATGGCCAGTCTCCGCATCCATTAAAAAGTCCCATGCTCCTGAGAATGACCTGTGAAGAGTCAAACATAGCCAGGCCACTGACTTCACACTCTCTGCGGTAAAGAGTCTGTCTTCTTGAAGATCCCAAAAGGGAGAGTCAGAGGAAGGAAAGAAGGTGATAACTGGTGGGGGAAAATGATGGTTAAGCATTTTCTCTGGGGCTTACTTTATGAACTTCAGCCAAAAGATTTTGACTCCATGGATAACCTAAGGATGAACGAGCCTTATAACCTTAAAATCTCTTCTAACTCCTATGGTGTAGACTTCTTGAACATTCAGTTGATGGACTATTAAAGACTGCCTTTTTTTTTTTTTCTTAAACACACACTTCTGAACAAAAGTTGTCTACTTTTGTAGATAATGAAAATCACCAGGGGGAAGACAGAAATATCAGACCTACATTCTTCATTGAGTTCTTTCACATTTAATGTTACAATTTTAATAACTTAGGTTGAAAGTCATAGGGAAAAAATCTATGAACATTTAAGGTAATGGAATTCTGTGTCCTCTAATAGGATCATGCATCCTATTAGCCTTAGGGCATAATTTACATCCTTTAAAAAGAGTAGGCTATGAGGGTCCAAGAAATGAAATAAAAATTTATTGTCTTCAACTGTGTGATACAGCTTTCTGCAACTTTACATTTATTTTACAAAATACCATTCACACAGTTCCCACTTCAACTCAGGCTATTAAGATGCTGGGAGCACAATAACTTTAAATGATCCTGCCTTTGATTTTTTTTTTCTTTCAGGAAGAAATCAATGCAAACTTAGTGTTTTGAAAAAAAAATCGATATTCAATTTACAACCAAAACAATAATCTCAGGAAGTCTATGAAATTCTCCTCTGCAAAGGAGAGGGAGAGCGGTCAGGAGAGAAAATAAGTTAATTCCTTAATTTAAACTTGTCTTTGCCCTGCTGGGAATGCACATACCAACACATGACTCCAATTTAACCCCTTCAAGACCCATAATTTAAGACAGGAGAGGAAGCACAGTATTTTAAAATGTGGAGTAGTGTTACTTCTGACTCTACATTATTTACATTTATGGCACTCAACAACTGCATGGTATTAGTGGCACAGCAGTTATTCTGTGACATTAGACTCCACACACAGCCAATTTCTCATAGACCAACCACCCCTTACCTTATATCCTAAAATATTTCCTGAGAAAGACATCATGAGGAACTTCCAGTCAGAAGGGACTTAAAGAGAAAAACTAAGACCAAAGCACCATGGTTATGCTATGTGTGTCTCAAACAGCCATGCCGTTAACGTGGGGCATCCCACCTCTGAGCCCGGTCCATGGATTCTGTTTCCTTTTCCAACACATCTTCCTGAGCTAAAGTTATTGAGCAAAGAATAACTTTGGGTTTTCTAAGTACAGGTGTATCACAAATATCCTACGCCAATTTGGAATTTTTTTTTTTAATGACAGACAATATAGTGTGATTTGTGGGTTGTATAAACAGGAAGGGTACACATGTGAGGATGTGGAGCATGTTGACCATGTTCTTATTGTTTCCTGAAACAAGATCCCTGAAGCCAGGAAAGAGTGAGTACTTGGTGAAGCATCACTTCAGATATAGGAAGGCAAACCCAAACCAGGTCGGTCCACTTCAAAGTGTCAGGACATGGCTCTTTGGGCACTCCCCTGCACAGGACTCTGCCAGGAGTCAACTATGCCTACAAGTAGGACAACAAGGGAATAGTCCTCTGAAGCCAGCTACAAAACATGCTGACAAGGAGGGACCTTCTAGGCTACAACACTGACTGCCTACTCTCCCCCTTTTCCCTCTCTCTTCCTGACCACTAATTAAGGGCAATTTGTACAGAAAGAACAGAGGGACCCTTTTCCTTGCAGTTGCACAGTGATGGTGGTCACAAGCCACAGGAATGGGACAGCAGTAGTTATCAGGGTGATGGGTGCTGTTTGGTTTCCCATGGCAGGGCAGCTTGGCACATGAGCTTTGTGAGTACTTCTCTCCCTGGGAAATTGGATGGTTCCAAAGGGCACTTGCCAGCTGGGAGTCACAGTGCTGGTTTATGTGAAGCAGGGCTAAGGAGGATTGGGTGGATGGGGACCCTGCTGCAGCCTAATGGAGGCCCTGCAGCTGCATGGCTCCCCAGGATCATACCCTACTTCTCCAGAGAAAGACTTTGGGAAGGGCTGAGGCTGTGCAAAGAGCTTGTGAGCATACTTGGAAAGCCAAGTCCCTGTCAGTCTGGAAGGCTGAGCTAGCCTGGCCAGGGCTGCCCACCAGGCGGGGCTGTGGTCCAGGTGCTCAGGAGTGGAACAGGGAGGAGCCCAAGCAGGCAATCTCAGGGCTAGGGAAGGGCTTCCTCCCTCAAACCAACAGAGAGCAGGGCCAGAAACAGAACAGGTAAACTCTCTCTCTCTCTGTCTAGAAAATGGGGAGCAAATCACTTAACAGCCACAAACCGGAAGTACACATTTTCTGCTGGGCTCTTTCTCTTCGGAATCTAAGGCAACAAAGAACAAAGACTGAGGTGGGTGGGCATTTCCTGGACTGCCCACAGCTCCCAAGGGTGGTGTGATGATATGGATAATAACATGTACAAACACACATGTGGATGTATACTGTCTGATTTCCTGAAGCAGAATGAAGTGAGTCCCCTAGAATGTATGAGGGGGTCGACCAGAAAAACAACGGGATGTGAAACTGGGCCACAGGCAGGGACCAGTCATAAGGCGAGGCTCCTCAGGACACAGCAGCTACACTTTGGTTTACAGCTGTCACAGAAACTCCAGGGGACAGCATCTTCAGAAGTTCCATCTATTAAAGTCAGATGCCACCAGTCGCTTGTCATGGCGGACATCTCCTGCTTTCTTTCAAATAAAGTGCAGATGGTTGAAGGATACTGGTCTATCCTCTGCCAGTTTCAGCCAGCACTGAAGAATTAAAAACAAAATCTTTATAAAAGAATTTCCCCTTGGACATATATATATATATATAATCTATCTATATATTCTTCTTTTGTTTTTCATAAAGTCACAAGTATAGAACTTTTAAACCGATGTCTCAGACTGTAAGCGAAGAACAAACTTGTGAGAGTTGGGATCTATGAACTCTTCCGAGAGTACGATGAAGGGGATTTTCTTCACATTGACCACGAGGCTGAAGTCCAAGCATTTAAGGACGAAAACAATTCCATCCCGTAACCCGTTCGTCACAGCCTCATCACTAATAAGTCTCCACTGTGTCGAGAGCCAGCGGTCCTTGTCATACTGCAAGGTGGGGCCTGCACTGAGGTATCGTTCAAGGAAAGCCTGAAAGCCAAGGAAGAACATTAGGGAAGTTACAAGGGCTGCTGGGCTCACCTCATGGCCAGGGCCACCTTTCTTATGCCCAGAAAATGTTACCCACTACACTGAGACCTTAGACCAGAGCTTAGCTTCTCATGCTGAAGCCCCATGAGACCCTCTCTGGGGAAGGAAGATACCTTGGACTTCCGTATTTTCTTCTGGCAACTTTGCAACCAGAGGGTGAGGAGAGGGGAGTGGAATAGCTACTAATGTTTGCCAGAAGCCACCGTTGATGTAACATGCCACCTGAAGACACAAGTACCTCCACCCACTAAAGCAAAAGATCCTTGAGGGCAGGCCAAGTTCCTAGTGCAAGGGAGTAGTCAGTGAATCCAAGGTAGACAGACAGGAACAGGCACACAGACAAAAACTGTGCACTCTACCACGTGCTGCTGTGTGACTGTGCTCAGCCATTCGCCCTCTCTCTGGGCAGAGAAGAGGTGGTCTGCCATGAGGTGGGAAGGTTCAGTTTACACAAAGTACTCACAGTTCTGGGAGGCACGCTGTGAGTGATAGCTATTTTATGCAGAAATGATGCCTGTGTGGCTAGTATTAGGGGTAGCCAGACCAGTGTCCCTTCTGTGCATCTGAACTCTTGCTCCAGCGACACCAAGCAAACTGAAGTTCTCCGATTCCACTACATCCTCTCATGTACCGTTCCCTGTGCTGAGGAGCACTGTTCCACAAATTCCTCCTCCCCCCACATCTTAAACTATCTCCTTGAACATCTCAAATGAAATGATGTGTTCTTTTGCCAAAGCTCCTGAAGTCACTGGGATGATCTCATGTCATGTTTCAGTCCTGAGCTATGATGACTTGCTGTCTCCTCCCCGCCGGACTTCATACTCCTAAGAGGGCAAGAACTATGTCACCACTGTTTTCTTCTTTGTAAAGTGTGACTTTCTAATGTACCTGGCATAGAATTAAACACGCAAATTGGTTTAGTTGAGAGAAAGAATGAACTGGTAATATAAATGGAAAAATACTGGCATGTATCCACCTGGTCCTAAGCCAAGGTCAAGGCATTTTCGGTTTTCAAACAATCCTCTTTCGTAACTCCTGCACTCTGCCTTGCAGTGCAAGCAGCTGTAACCATGGCAACAGGCACACAAGAAGGCGCGCTGTGTTCCAGTGAAATCGGAGTCACAGAAACAGCCAACCCCTGGCTTCCACTCATGAAACTTAATTCAAATGCGCATCACCAGACAAGCGGTTAAGCAAATCTACATGTCTGGTGGAATCACTCTTCACAGGGAGTGAGCTGAAACTGCCAGAGTCAGGTCTGTGTGTGTGAGAGGAATGAAAAAGCCAAGAGGCCTTGAGTGAAGGAAGCAGGTTTCCAAAATACAGACGTGTCTAGTATCAAAGCATTTCTGCCTTAAAACTAGAACACAGGCACAGTTGAGAGAACATACAGTAACCAGCATCAGCAAGAATTGTAGGGAGTGGAGTGGAGGGGAGAGACATGGTACTTTTGTTTTTCCTCAAAAAAAAAAAAATTTTTTTTTAATTTTCTTTTTTGGGGTTCTAATTACTTTATTTATTCATTTCTTTGCACACACACACACACTCTCTCTGAGTCATTACTCTGCACACAGGCACATAGTTTTCTATTTGCAACCTATATTTACACTCTGCTGTATTTGGACTTTCGTAACTAAATACTCAAGCTTTCCCCCACATTTCAAGAGATGATATACCATAGCTTGCTAGACACTCTTCCACTTGTAAATGATTCCCAGTTTGGAGTTATACAGAATATTCTGGGTGGGGAGAGGCAACCCACCTTTCATGTATAGTTGTGCATTCAGATATTAATTGAAAAGCTAATTCTGGGACGCGCCTCACATATCAAAATCCGATGTTCAAGCCTATCATACAAAATGATGCAACATCCGCATGCACGCTGGAGACATCTGTATACTTCAGGATGCATCGTCTCTAGGTGGCTTACGATACCTGCCACCCTGTGTTGTTCAGAGGACAGGGACAGTTAAGTGTGTATACGTGTTCAGTACAGAGGTGCACATTTCCAGCCATGGCTGGCAGACTCCACAGATGAGGCACCCGTGGATAGAGAGCTGACTATGACCTAACTGTGCTGGATAAGTCTCCTGGGTAAAGGACTCCTGAGTCAAAGAAATGGAAAACCTTATAGTTTCTCACTGGATATTTCTACATGGCTTTTACAGGTAGTACTGACCCCTGTAAGAGTAAGATGTCTTTAGGACAAAGAGCTATCAAATGTCACCTGTTCACCAGGGCCAAGGTCATTCATGCTTTCATGTGATTTACATGCTAGCCTCATTTATCATTATTTCTTACACAACCCTGTCAAGGAGATATCCCTATTTTATATGGGAGGAATCAAGTTTAGAAAATCCTGTGTGCAGCTGCAAACCAACTGAGTGGTTGGGGCAAGAGTCTGAACACCCACTGCAATACCTGCTGTTACTCCCCTTTCTCTTTTGGCCATAGTCCTCTATTAAATAACATTGATGACTATTGTAATATCTATCCCTAAAAGTGTACTAATGCCATAATCTAAAAGATGGTTCAGTAAAAACAAATTCTAAAACACCCAAAATGGTGGCATCATTTCTACCAAAAAAAACAATACCTGTTTAGTCAGACTTTATCAAATGATAGGTATGACTTTAAGTATGTCATATTAATTAACATGAACTATGAAGAACATTCTCAATTTATAGGTTTGTCATATTAATTAACATGAACTATGAAGAACATTCTCAATTTATAGGTTAGGAAACTGAGGCACAGTACCAGAAGCTATTTGTCCAAGGTTGTACAGCCAGACAGTTGGTGGAGGACCCAGGTCAAAATGGGTCAGTTTAGCTCTAGTGCCTACCCTAGCCACTACTCTGTACTGGTTCAAGGTGAATTGTTTTCCTCTGTTATAGAATCTAGAGGCCTTCAAAACATTCATTTTTAAAAACAATTATACAGGGCTGGGAAGCTGGTTCAGTGGGCAAAGTGCTCACTGTACAAGTATGAGGATCTGTGTTCAGATCCTTAGCACCCCCCACAAGAAAAGCACACAGTGCTGAGGAGGCAGAGGGAGGGCCCCAAGGGCTCAGTCAGCCCAGCAGGATCATTGAGCTTCATGTTCAGCAGGAGAGACTCTGTGCCAACAATAAGGTGGAAGGGCTGGAGAGGCGGCTTAGCACTTAAAGAGACCTTGCTGCTCTTCCAGATGACCCATGTTTGGTGTAGTGCTCATATCAGGACACTCACAGTCACCTGTAACTCTAGTTCCGGGGGACCTAACGTTGTCTCCTGGCCTTTGCAGGAGGTATCCAAACACACATGAGAGATGCTCACACAGAAACACACAAGTACATATAAATAAAAAAAAATAAGTCTTAAGATAATGTGATGAGCAACAGAGGGCACACAGGATGTGTCAGGTGGCTGGCCAGACTGGGGCACTTGTCTGCCTACAGACCCGGCAGCGTACCTTGGGGGTCATGCTGTTGGTGATGCAGAAGGCAAGGTGCTGTAGGATGCTCTCCATGCTGTGGTAGTGTTGTTGGCGTGTGGTGCGCAGGTACTTCTGGAGCGCCCTGGCCATCGAGGGGAAGATGGCCTGGGCTGCCTCCCTGGGGTCCATCACCTCCCCAGGGGATTTCTGCTGTTCCTCAGCCTGGAGACGCTGGATGTGAATGAAGGCTTCTTCTACCGCCACCACCAATCTGGAAGGAGATATGGCACATTCGTCAAGGCAATGCCCACTGCAGGGTTTGGAGGTGGTCCCGTAAGACCCAGAGGGCCTTTGGTTTGCCGCAGCACCCTGGCCCACCACCAACTTCCCCAGGGTTCTGTCATGCTGCTTATCCCTAGCTGTCCTCCAGGGGATGGAAAGAGTCTGAGAGAAAGAAAAAGCAACAGCAGAAACAAGATGGGAGTAGTGGAGTGGCCCTGGGCCTCTCAATTCTGCCAGTCATGAGCTCAGAAAACTCACTTTAACCTGTGTTTCGATTTTTCCAATAAAAGGTGAGATAAAAAGACTTCTGCTCAAACTCCATCCGGGAAGAGGAAGTGAGTATACGGAAGCAGATGATAAAAAACCAAAGTTATGGGGAGCTTTAGTTGATAGAGTGCTTCCCTGGTACCACACAGTCTTGGGACAAATCCTCAGCACCACGTGATGGTACATGCCTGTAATCTAGACTCGGGAGAAGGAGGCAGTGTAAGAAGTCAGTCTCACAAGACGACTCAGGGTAAGGGTAAGGGTGCTTGCTGCCAATCTTGACCCCTAGAACCCATGCGGTGGAAGGAAAGAACCAATCACCAAAGTAATCTCCACATGTGCACCATGGCACGCATGTACATGTACACGAAAACACTCATGTACTCATTCATACACACACACACACACACACACACACACACACACACACACACACACAGAGATGCTAAAAAGTGCTTTCAAAAAGAAGTTCAAAGTTATCCTCAGCTATACAGAGATTTCAAGGCCTGGTTGGACTCCAAAAAAAGAAACCAGAGCTTCATCCCCCTTGATCCATCACGCAGCTCCACTCCCCAGCAGCTCAGGAAAGGGAAGAATGAGGCAGCAGGCATAAGGGAAGCCACCTTTGTCACCTTCAGTTAACATGGGAAATGGTATGGGTGAGGCTGGCCCCCTCCAAGGGCGGTAGCAGAAGCAGCTGGATATCAGCTCTACATTCGAATTCCCACACCCAACCCCAGCCGCGCAGGGCATGCAGTAAGCCCTGAGTGGGCACAGGACCGGTGATGGGTACTTAGAGGTATGTTCAGCAGTGATTACGCACAAAGTCTGAGAAACATGACAGTGAACAGTCACATGGGTCATGTTTACAAACAGAAAATTAATTCTGGAAATTTTTTAAAAAGTGAAAATGAAATGTTCAACAAACCGGGCAGTGGTGGCGCACGCCTTTAATACTAGCACTCGGGAGGCAGAGGCAGGTGGATCTCTGTGAGTTTGAGGCCTGCCTGGTCTACAGAGTGAGTTCCAGGACAGCCAAGGATACACAGAGAAACCCTGTCTTGAAAAACCAAAAAAAAAAAAAAAAAAAAAAAGGCATGTGAGGGTCACCAACCTTGCTCTCCGCTTCTTCACCCTCCGTTCATGTTCAGCCTCTTCATAATACAACTCATTGTGGCTGGAGTCCCTGCGCCGAGCAGCTGCAGCAATCATGGCCCTGGACTGACCAGTGGCATTGTTACTGGGCCCTTTGATGAAAGGAAAATGGTAGAATAGCTTTAACACCAAAGGCTAGGAAATGAACAGAAAAACAGTAGCAGGGTCTGCCAGTACGCTGCCACCCACCCCCTTATGGAGCACACATGGATCCTAAAAGTAACTTCCCTGGGCACAGTGCTCCATATTGACAGCAGCCGAGAAATCTAACCCCAGTCTGATGGGGAAATGGAAAAAGAACTCTGAAGAGGCTGCAGAATGCTCACTGCTGAAAATGTTGGCCAAGAACAACACCCGCCAGAGCTTGCCCAAGGTGTCACTTACCATCTGATACACAAAGTTTCAGTTTGACCGTAAGGGCAGCTGGGACATCACATGCAGCAAACAATGAGAGAGAATGGGCAGGATGGGAGGACAAGGACAGACAGGGAAAAAGAAAGTCAAGGGACCCCAAACACCAGAGCCCAGAGACCACAAAATGTCCTATCTATCTGTGAAAAGACCTGGAAGTCTTGTGTTGCCCTGAGCACCAACCCACTTAGCTTATCAGAAAGACATGGCAGGACCTCAGGTTTTCTTCTGGGCAATCTGTTTCTGCTGTCTTGGAGAACTAAGTTTTCCCATTAGGGAAAGCTTACCAGTCATATACCAAATTAAAAAAAAAATTAGACAGGATGCCACTACCAAAAACTGATACCTGTGTACATCAGCTGACTTGTTGACAACATGATTCTCTTCTGGAGTCTGCAAAGCTCTTGTCTTATCCCTGACGCCCGGCAAGAAGTGGCAGAGAGTCCTGTTTCTCACACTTGAGCATCTGACACCCTGAATGAAACTGGGCACTGACCTGTCCAGTTTGGCCTCAGCTTCTTGTCACCATTCAACTCCTGCTCCTAGCCAGGACTGAGAAGCCTGAGAGGAGCAACCAAATGCCTGAACTACTGACATTTCTGGGCCTAATGCCTTTGGGGAGCATTCTCAGTCTCTGGGTAAACTGTTCAGATTTTGACAAGCATTCCTTTCTTAAGGGCTCTCATCTAAGGTGTTCCCAGCAGGAAACAGGAAACACTACTACAGCTTCCAATACCAAAATCCTCAAATGAACTTGCCATATATATAGACTATAAAGTGACATTCCCCTAGAGAACATGTTTGCCTACATTTGAAACAAAAACAGAAATTGTTCTGAAGTGAGAGAAAACTGTAAAGCAAGCATGGAGTACAGGTAGGAGCAAATGTACCACAAAGTTTAAGCCACAGAGCCACCTAACTGTGGCCCCACACCCCACAAACCATTCCAGACACATACCATCTACATTGTAGACTTTGAGGCCAGCCATGTGCTTGGCTGCTCGGAATTTGGATGCTGTTAGGAGGTTCGGGTTATAGATAGTGAAGTCCTTGTAGTAATTTTCAAGAACCACCAACGCTGCTCGCTGGATGCTGTGAAACAAAGTCAAAAATGAATGCAGGGTTTTCACGGAATACAACGGGTCTGAAATGAGAAGTCTCTCTAAGTCAGGTCTACTGCAAGTCAGGGTAAGCTCCCAGGGAAGTCTGTTGGCTCACACACTCCCCGCACATCCCACTACTATGGCTGCCTTCTCTCTCCCAGCTGCTACCATTCCCCATATCCCATCCAGCCAGCAGTTGGAAGAGGAGAAAGTTACAACCTGTAACTGAGATTTAGGTTTGGTGTACACAAAACTTTTCTTGTTTGTCCTTAATTTACAAAAAGAAAAAGGGAAAAAAATGAAAGAAAAAGAGAAAAGGAAAAAAAAAAAGAAAATTGAGGAACTTTCCCACCCTCCCCCAACACCCACCAAAGGTGGGAGGTTTGAAGATGGTCACAGGACTCATGAATGAAAGATCAAAGTTTCTGAGGTCCTCATTCAGTGCACGGTTTCACACACAATGCTGCCTGAGGTCTAAGGAGCTGCTCTCCCAGGTTACAGCAATGGCCTCCCTATGAGGCAGAGTCAACTTGAAATGAGGCTCGGCTAGGAGCATCTGGGTCTTAAGATTCTTCGGAGCCCCTGCCCTTCAACTGCCTTCTTGGACACTCAGCAGATGACAGCTCCAAGCTACCACTTTGGAGCTCGGGCGCAAACACCATATCCAGGAGTGTTAGGTGCATGCTGGGAGCTGAACAGAGACACTTTCTGCCTTGGATGCAGAATTCCTGCTGCTTCAAAGATCAACCAGCGAGGACACAGGAAGGGCTTTCCCTCACCCCATCTCATCTGACACTCATGATCACTCCAGGCAAGAAAACAAAGGTCCAGAAACCCAGAGTCACACAATGACATGACATGGCATGTGCTGTAGACTGGCTAGAACTCCAGTGCAGACTGACAACCAGACGCTGGCTCCTCACCCTGCGATGTGTCCTGATGTCTGTAGCTCTTGAGGCTGTTCACCAACCACAGTGTGCTAAATGCCACAGCTCTGTTTTATCTTGCCCTTCTGAGTCTCCTTCCCAGCACTCTGCTAAGATAATGGGCTTATAAGGATTATTTACAATAGCCAGAACGCCAGGACAGGGACTGCCTCGGATTCCTGGATGACTACGTGGCATCCACGGCTTTCGCAGTGGCTCAGAGATCTTCACTTCCCACTGACCGTGTGCAGCCTTTAGCCAAACAGCTGAAGGTCTTCTGTCACCCCCACCCTGCCTCTCCCCTTCTCCCTACTCCCCCCACCCCTACGACTCTCTTCACTCCCTACAACTCTGCTTTGAGAATTGAACACAGGGCTGGGGGTGAGGTTCAGCGGCCAGAGTACCCTCCTCTGCACTGCGTGGGAATCAAACAGGCATTAGAACAGTGCAGCATGCAAGAGTAACTTCCCGAAGAGGTGGCCTGTGAGCTGAAGGGCTTCATGGTGGACCTTTGGACTGTTCTGAGCTCTGCTGGATGTGCTTTCAATCTCTTCCCTGTCCTCTGCTCCGACTTTCTCCAGAGAGGGGCAAGTGTTCCCTCACCCCCACCGCACGCAAACGTGTACCCAACCCCATCACACAAACGCTCCCTTGCGCAGCGCTGCTGCTCTTCTGGTTCTGCCCACACACTCATTTTCCAGAACCTCTGGGCCTAAGGTGGGACAGAGTCCCTAAGTGTGAAAATAAGCCTCAGTTATACAGGCAGACTGTTCATTGCACGCTTTTGTGCCAGCAGAAGAATTTCTCTAGGTGCTCGGATTATTATAACAGAAAATTGTGACCCTCATCAAAATGTAAGAGCTGGTGAGGAGGAACTGAGAGATGACTTAGCCATTAAGCACTGGCTGCTCTTGCAGAAGCCCCAGGTTCAGTTCCCAGCACCTATATGGTGGCTTATAACCACCTGTAGCAGGGGATCTAACATACTCTTCTGGCCTTTGTGAGCTCCTGCACGTAAGTGGTACACACAAACTCTGTAGGTACATACATGTTATAAATAAGTAGATAAAGAAATTCCCTTTTTTAAAAAGTTAAGAATTTAAAAGCAGTTTCACAAGTTATCCTGGTCTTCAAAGCAAAGCTTCCTGTGGTGGCTTCTGGGTCTAGATTTTCATCCAGGTCACAGGGAGGAGCCTAGAGTGTCCCATGGGCTCAGTCCGGTGGTGAGGAAACAGTGTTGTTGCTCAATGCCTTCTAAAGTGCTATCTTTAGAAGTGGCTTCTGTCCCTGTCTTGCTCTGGAAGATACCCTACTACCTTCTAGTATGGCCTAGGACATGGTAGAGGCAAGGCCCATGTATGCCAGCATTGGATCAAAACGCCAGGCATCCCCTCAGATAGGGCTGGTGCTGTGGGGCAGAGACTGGGGTTCAAGCCTAGTCTCAGTCTTCCCAAGGCCAGAGAAGCCCATCTCCCAAGAACCACAGAAGAGAAGTGCAGGCATCCTACTCCTTCTCCAAGCCCGTCATCTCACAGAGGCACCCGGGTGACTCAGAGCCAGGCACGGCCCTGGCCAGATGCCCAGGCTGACAAGCTAATGCAAGAACTGAAGTACTCTCATGCCAAGTTTATAAACGCCTCCAAGAGCTATGCACACTCTTGCCTACAGAGAGACATTTGTCTGGCACTCAACACATCTAACAATATGAGGGAACAACCATTTCCACACGACTGAGACGATGTGAAACCAATGTGTCCAACTTTAAAAAGGTTGCAATTGTTTGAGTTGAAATCCAACATTACCGTGCTTCCCTGTTTTTAGAGAAAACCATGTGCTACATGCCTGAAGTCTTGTTGAGACCCAGGATGGTGATTCCCTATGTTTAAGGCTGAGCTGTGCTTTGTACACAGCAGCTGAAGACATGGGTCCAAACGGCAGACAGAGGGCACCTGTTACCACATTCTGCACCAGGCTGCAGGAACAATCTAAATACTCAGGACTCTAGCTGAAGTAATTTCCTACATGCTCTCTTGCTGTTAGCTATCAAAGTCACTTCGATGGCTTAGGTCACAGCCCCACAAGATCATGACATCCTGTGAGTCCATTCCTTCAGCCAATGTCAGTGCTCAGATATTCCTTGCCTCTGTTTCTTTGAATCCTCCAAGTATGGTACCACACAGGCTCTTTCAGGAAGCCTTTCATACTCTCTAGACCCCATGGCCTATCCCTAGACTCAGAGCACCCTCAGTACTACACAGACCAGTAATGGCCTACAAGGAGTTAGATGTACAATCCCCGCCTCTTTAACTGCTTGCAGAGTGCCTCCCACACAAGGGAAGCCTCTTTTACATCCTCCACACATAATACTTGTTGCCTCAACTTGTCTATTTATGAAACCTTAGGAATTCCATAGGTTTAAGATTGGCCAAGAAGTATTTCATAAAACCATCAGAGGCAAAGGGGGCCTAAGAGATGCACAAAGCAAATCTTTGAATTATTCCTGAACCGTAGATAAGATCATCTCTGGGGAAAGAGAGGGGCAAGGAAAAACCAAAGTGCTGGGGAGCCTGGCCCTATGTCAGCACTACATCCAGAGAGAAAAAGCATGAGCTGGCCAACCATCTTTAAGCAGGAACCCTGGGTGCAGGCTGTAGACACAACCTCTCATACTCCCAGAAGTCTAGACATGGAAACAATCTCCTTGTCCTCCCCCAAATCCAACAATCAAACAAATCATAATTCATTTATTCCAATCTCCCAATCTATGAAACACTTCCGTTGCTAGTACCACAGACAAGTCCAGCCCCTGGGGGGAAAAGTGAGATCATTTTATCTTAAATTATTCACTTCTTCAATTTTCACTCATTGTCTTGTTTTTGTTTTTGTTTTTCCCTTGAGTAGGATGGGACTAAGAACCCAGAATACCTGGCTCTGCCACGGTTCATGGGCTCCAAAACACTGGCAGGCGTTAGGTGCATCACAGCAATGTAAATAAAATGAACTGGGCAGGTAGGTTGGTGTAGTTAGAAATTCCAGGGAGAGATCCTGAGGTCCAACTACGTCAGATGATGGCTAAGGCTGGCTCAGTTTCTGGTAGCTGTTTTCGAAGCTTCATGGCTAGTGGGCAAATTCTGAATTCTGACTTTCTAAGAGTTCACTTTCATTGACATTTAGGCCAGAAAAAAAATTGGAGATTGGGGAGTTTGCCTTCTGTCTTTCCACTTTGACTTGTTTGGTTGGTTTAGGTTTGGCAAGATTTAATAAAGTAATAAAATTTAAAGGGCCTGCCTAAGGCACATGCCTTGCAAATGATACCATTATGGCCATGAGTTTCTAAGCCCATGTGCGTGCTGGGAGAGGTTGATCTGCCTCCTGTGTGCACCCATGCCAATCTCTCTCACAAATAGGGGCTGCCTTTGGAAGTGAGTCAAGGTGGATCCCTCCAAATAGTTTTCCTTGGGGATAGGAACCATAAGGACCAAAGGTTATAGCATTCTCTGTCAACTCTCAGCCTCTTGACAACCCAATTCACTTATTGGGAAGTAGCCATGACTCACAGGTGGCAAAAGCATTGGCCTGAGAAGTAGAAAGTCTAGATTCCAGCCTTGATCTTGTCATTCTGTTACTTTCTAGAATCTGCTTCCTCTTGGCCTGTGAAGGAGAGATAAAACCAACTACCTTATACGGTTGTTGAGAAGATTAACTGAAATCATGCCAGTGAAAGTGTTTATAAACCATAAAGTTTTATATTTACTCAAAATAGTAGTATATTATTGACAATGGGGCCAAGTATTTTATTATAGGGAATGGGGCTGGCTGGTTAATGCCATTCCTGGGCATAAAAGCATGGCTCACTATCCATTTTCATGCATTATATCTTTAAGGATCGCCTCAAAGACTACGTAGTAAAGGGTCAGCTGCCAGCCTGAGGAGCTGTGGGGAAGCAATGAAATCCTTAGGAGGTAGAACCTCTCAGAAGGAACTCAGGTCACTAGGGATGTGCTCTTGAAAGGGACTTTGGGATTCCCGATCTGCTTGGCCTCTCTTTGCTCCCTGGCTGCCATGAGTTTTGAACAGCTTTGTTGGGTTATATGTTCCCCACCACAATGCTCTCTCTGCCTCGATGCAAGTTCAACGTGTTGGAGGCTGGGTGAGCATAGGCAAAGCAAACAAACACATTCCTTTATCTGCTGTTCACTTGCTCCCCCCCTTCATCATGCCTTCTGCAGTCAAACTAGTACATGTGACTGAATTCAGAAATTAGCACTGGTCTTTAGGATATATCCAGGCTAAAGGCTTTACATCCTCAACTCCTCTCAGACCAAGGGGAGAGACCTTCTCTTAAGTTTCAGCCTTTTCCAATATTAAGTGGATCCATTTCACTCTGTCAACAAAACAGCTTTCTCCATGAGTAGGAAATGTGGACATCTTTCTTACATGCAACTGCCCCACATCAGTGCCAGGCCACTATTCCGATTACCTCAGTATGTGCTGACAGGTGAAGCACCAAACCGTTTTCTCATCACAGTAAAATCTGGAAAGACTTCCGCTTAGGGTATGTACTCATTATCCTTCAAGCCAACTATGCTGATGTGCAGAACAGGATGTATAACCAGCTGCCCCATCATCTCCAGCACATCAATTGTAAACCTGAACACCTGTGATGCTCCAGACACTGAGCTATAAGCCAGACTTCTAAAGGAAGTTCACTCTTCCGATAGGTGGTGACAATCGCCCAAATGATGAGCACACTTAAAGCATCAGACAGGGGTGGAATGCCAACATCCAGAAAGGAAGAAGATGGGGTCCACACAACAGGCAGTGCTCAGTGCCTGAGCTGAGTCTCAGCAGGTCACTGTTGGCCCCACTCTGTGGACATTGGGCTCCGAAAATCCCAAGTGGAGGAAACAGTATAATCAGAAATGGATGCTAACTGCTGATCTGAAGCAGGTACAGTGTGAGCAGCGGGGTCAGCGTTTATCACTGGATGGCTCTGAGAAATTCAATGTAGGGAAGACCAACTCCTGAAACCTGTATCTGTTTGGAACCTTAGAGTGTGACCTGATTTGGAAATGGCATCTTTGCAGACATCATGGTCACTAATACTGGCGTATACTACAAAGAACTAGGCAGGCAGAAGTGGGGGTTTATGCCAAGGAAAGGCAGGACTGCCAGGACACTGCACCAGGAGACAGAAGAACTGTCGGTCTTTTGAGAAAGGAGAGGTTCTCCTTAAAAGTCCTCAAGGCGGCGATCACAGACTTCTGAGATATTGAGAGGGAGCTTTTTTGAGCTGATAAGCTTGTAGCACTTTCCTACTGCAGCCCTCAGAAGTTAGTAAGAATATACATTAGGAAAGAAAGGAAGCTATTCAAGGGTAAGGCAGGAATGAGCTTGCTGCTAGCTGAAGCTCTGCACAGATCTAAAGGGAAGATGTCACCTGGCCAGAGAAGAGCATACCAACACCAAGGACACCAACAGAAACCCTGCCTGGACCCCGGCCATCTTGTCATCTTTGAGGCACACTCTTTAAGGTATGCCTGCTCCAGTGCCTACACTTTAGGGCTCGAACTAAGTCTTCTGAACAAAATGCTAAAACACAGGATCTCAAATTAAAGTTGATTCTGCTGCTTATCAAAAGTCCCAGCCAAGGTAAGACCATGGTGATAGTTAATATTGACAGCAAACATGACAGGATCTAAAAATCACCTTGGAGACAAGGCTGTGACACATCATCTAGACTAGGTTGGGAAGAAGAAAGGAGCTGAGCAGCAACATTCACGTCTCTCTGCAGATGTAGTGTGATCAGCTGCCTCATGCTGCTGCCGTGATCCTCCCCCCAACACTATGGGCTATGTACCCCCCCACACACACACGCCCTCCCATCAGCACTATGGGCTGTATTCTGAGCTAAAACAAAACCTTTCTTCCTTAGGGAGCTTTTGTTAGGTATTTGAACCGCAGCAACCAGATATATAACTAGTACAATCATCAGTGACCCCCATTTAGACAACTGCCAACTCTCCCCAGCAATATCTATGAGGGCTGAGTCACTCTGTATGCATGGACTTCACTGTCCCAGACCAGGAGAAAGACACAGCTGGGGTTATCTGCAGCAGTATTTGTGCGACCCTGAGAAGCAAACATAGCCCCCTGGCTGCTTGCTGCCTCAGCCAAGTACAAATGGTGTTTACATCTCCAGACCCTCTGCCTTTTAATTAAGACATTTGTATTTGGGAAGCTAGCTTGACCAAGTCCCACACAGAAAACAGGTACCAAGCACCTTAGAATTCAAGAAAACAGAGAGGGCAGGAACTGGAATTGGTTGATGTTTACTAACTCAGGAGACAGGATGAACTTTCTGGGACAAAGCATCTTGTGACACATTTCTGATGCATGCTATCTGTGATCTTGAACCTAGAGGCATACACATCTTGAGGAGGGAAACACATCAGTGCCTCTGGCTGGCTCATGAGATGGAAGGCAGACCTAGTCCATCACTTCCTGGACTCACAGGTGAGCCAAGCCTGTTAGCTCAAGTGAGTGGAAGCTTGGAGTCAATAATCACAACCTGCAAAGTGTTGCTGGCCTCCACACTAAATACAAGAGCATGGACAAGACCCTCAGCATATCCTTATCGGTAGTGAAGGAAGAGCAAGTGGAAAGGAAGCTTGGGATACTCCAGCCCTCTAAGACAGAACCAACAGGGCTGAGTCACCATGGGACAGTGTCCAAAGAGCAGGCTCGGGGACACTTTGAGCATGTCCCCATGCAGTGAAGCCCTGAAAGATACCCACTTTCATACTGCAAGTGCAGCCACCTACAGAGAGAGTGCACACACTGGGAAGGGTCTGTGAGAGTGACCTTCTTCCTCTGGTCTCAGGAGAGAAACAACACAAAGCGTGCATGGGTGTGCATGCTCCCTGGCCACCATGCATGATCCCCTGCAGGGCTCTGAGTGTGCTGATGGCACTGACAGGCACTTTCTTTCTAAGCCTTTGATGAGTCACAGCCAGAGCCAGGGAGCCCTTTCCTCGCTGGGTACCTAGGAGACCTATTCCTGTAGGTGAAAGCCATGGCCCTGCCACTAGCTCTCCAGAAGGCTGAGGCTCCGCTTCAGGGTGTAGCATAGAACCTCACCTAACTGTCACCTCCCTGAATTATCAGTCCAGTTTGGGCCAGAGTCCCTATCTGGGAACTGGCCTTTCTTAGTTTCACACATTACTGTGGTGAATCATACAAAGATAAACAGCAGAGAGCTGAGGATCAAAGAGAAGTACCTGCCTGGTGTGTCTGAAAACATTTCTCTAGACAGAGATGAAGAACTCCTGCAGACACACCTGAGAGGCTCCACTGGCCTTCTCTTCCCTGCCTCACCTTCCTCTACATCAGCACCGCTAGCTTTGGGAAGACTATGGGAACATAGATGGTAAGTCTGAGATCCAAAGATTAACACTACCCAATGGGATCTCTGATTATGAGGACAGGGACAAGCTACACCTGGAACAGAGCCGAATGTCATTTCATGAGTCACAGAAAGGACTTTCCTGCTTGTTAGTGCCTTGACAAGCACAGTCATACCTGTACTTATATGGATGGGAGCTGGAGTGTGGAACAAACCCACAAAAGCCTTTGAGGGAAATGGGCGGGTGGCATCCTATTCTGAAAGCATGGCTGTTTCTCTTTAAGACAGCTAACTTCACAAACATGGTCCTTGGTGCTATACTAACCATGCCCTGAAGAAGGTTCTCAACACCAGCATGGACCCCAAGTTGGCTGTCTACACTAACATGGGTCCCAGGCAGGCTGTTCATTCCAGCAAAGATCTTAGGAAAATACCAATATGGCCTCCCTATAAACATGGTCCCCAGGAAGGCCTTCCACACCAGCGTAGCTCCTACGAAGGCATGTATAAGCATAATAGCCCTTAGGAAGATATTCTCAACTACCACAGCCACCCCCCAGCCCCAGCCAAGGAGGAGGAAACCATCTTCCCTTGCATGGGCACTGTGTCCTATGAGAGGTGAGGTCTTCTGGCCCCAGCATGAGGTTGTGGGCAGGCTCCATGCACAGCGAGTTGTCCTAAGTGTGGCAGCTGCCAGAGAGCAGCTGTAAAAACATAGAGCTTCAGTGTCCAGAAACTCACACCCTCATTAAAGGCACTTTTAAGCAGCACCACAGCACCAAACCACAAACAGCAGCTCTGAGCTTGCCTTGAAAGTCTCCTACAGCCTGAACAAACCCTTCATCCTCTAGTCTTAAGCTTGCGCTCATTTTTATCCGTTGCTTTTTAATGGGAGTGCGCATGGGGACTGGTGAAATATCGTTACTGGAAAGTAGTTACAAATGAAAACACCCATTTCTAAAAATAACAGTTTATATATGAAACCACGATAGTAGTAGCATGAGCCAAAAACTCCAGTAAGCATTTAAAAAACACTTCTCAGTGTCATGGCCAATGGCTCTGGGCCCTCAGCAGCCTCCCAAGACCATTGGTGCTAGCCCCCAGTGTGGGAGGGGAGGCCTGGGCAAGCCCCATAGCTGAGTCTGATCTACAGCCTGAAGACCAGCTTGGAGTCAGAGTCAGAGTCTTAAGACTTCCCAGGATGGTGGAGTGAGCTTAACCCCTGGAGAGACACCTCTTTCCTTGTTTTAATTAGAAACCCACAGAAAGGAAAACAAAGCCCCCTACTCAAGCCTGGAGGTTCATGGGCGACCCTGCCCAGAGTACAAGACTAGCTGTTTCACTAGCTTCAAACAGCTTGCTAACCCTGCAGATTCCCGGTTTTAGGGTTAAAAAATTGCTAGTACTGATAACATTCCCATCTTAACTTGGGCTACGGCAGCATATATGAACCCAGAACATGTAGACTAGACAACATAACTTATCTTCTCACAGATCTGAGGGCTGGAAATCCCAGATCAAAGCCAACTGGGTTCTTGTGAGAACTCATATCCTTGCTTTCAAATGGCTGCCTTCACTGTCTCTCAGATGGTGTGTGTGCATGCATGCATGTGTGTATCTGTGTGTGCGTGCGCACATGGCTTTCTGGCATCTGTATGTATAAGGACACTAATCCTACCAGACTAGATTCTTAGCCTATGACTTCAAGTAAGTCCAATTATTCCCTTAGAAGTTCATCTCCAAATACAGCCACATTGGGGTAAAGCTTCACCATGTATGTGGAAGAGGGAACATAAAAATGCCTTTTCAACAAAGCCATCCAACAGCTGTATACAATTATATATTCCCATCGTTTAAAAAGTAATCCTGGAATCATGTCTTTTAAAGCATAGAAGGTTCACTGGTCAGCTACTAACCCTATGAAAAAGAGGTTCATGTTCAATGCCAATTTATAAGATATTCATAGTTTTATTGAATGAAGCATTAAAAAATAGTTAAAATTCGCAGTGCTGTGAGTTGTACGGGCCTTTGTAGGTTCCTTTTCTTCTTCCTGCTGGTGATTATCAGCAAGGTATTAATATTCCTGCACAGCCCCAGGGCAGTACTTTGTCCCCACTTGTAACATATTTCTAGATCTTTAAGATTCAGAAATTAAATATCAGAATTACATGCAAAATGAAGTTAAGGAGACTGGGAATGAGGAGCCTGAGGTGGGTGTTGACAAGATCTTGGGCAGTGGTTCTTAACCTTCCTAATGCTGCAGCCCTTTAATACAGTTCCTCGTGATGTGGTGACCCCCAACCATAAAATTATTTTGTTGCTACTCATAACTGTAATTTTGTTACTGTTATGAATCGTAATATAAATATCTGATACCAGGTATCTGATATGTGACCCCCATGAAAGGGTCATTTGACCACCAAAGAGGTCATGACCCATAGGTTGAGAACCACTGACCTAGGAGATCCTAAGAGATAAGCTTGTAAGGGGTTATTTAGATTGCATTCACCTCTAAGCATGCCTATGAGAGATTACCTAGACTGGATCAACGGAAGTGGGAAAATTAACTGTAACCATGGGTGACACCATCCCATGGGGTGGGGTCCTGGGCGGAATAAAGAGGAGAAAGTAAGTTGAGTGCCAGCGTTCATCGCTCTCTGCCTCTTAATCGTGGATGCCATGTGACCACCCACCACCTCAAGCTCCTGTGGCCATGACTTCCCCACCATGACTGACGACATTCTCAAACTGTAAGTCAACATACACTCTTTAAATCTGGGCTTGCTTTAAGCAAGAAAGAACATAGTAGAAATGAAGCTGGGCCAAATGTAGGCCTCAGCTCTACCAGGCCTGAGAACTTCTACCTGAGTATCCTTCAAAGCCTTGAGCTACCACTGATATCGAGATACTGATACAGGAGTAATAGAGTCCCTGTGGGGATGGAGAGTATCTCAGGAGACACAGAAAAGGACCAGCGCCTAGCCATGCGGGTGAACCATTATGTGTGTAGAATTATACAGGGACCCAGGCAAGACCTGTAGACGTGCCACCCAACTGAGCCCAACCCATGCGGCAGAGCCCTTAGGAATATAACGCTGGCTGTCCCAAGCTACTGCATTTTTAGGCTAGCTATTATACAGCACTAGGTCAAAGACATCTTCAAAGAAGGTAAAGTAGACAAGGTAAAAGAAAGGTTGGCCAGAGCCTCAAACCCACTACCCTAAGGCCCAGCCGTTGTCCACTGGTGAATTCAAGGACTGGTGGGGCTAAGGGACCAGAGAGAAGAAGCCAGCCATCGCTGACACCTGCCTCCTGTCCGCTCAACTCTAAAGAAAGAGCCACGTGAATATAACGCACATGACATCAGCTAGCACCTGCCCGGTGCACACTAAGCCCACAGAGTGTGCTTGCAGGTCACTTGCATGCTCTTAGCAGGAATGTGAACACGGACATGAAGCCTCTGTTCAGGCCCAGTACCGTGAGAGGTTAAGATCATTCCGAAGCCACACCACCGGGGCTCAAATCCTGTCTCTCATAGTTACAACCACTGTGGGACCCTATAGAGGCATGAGCCCTCCATGCCTCTGTTCCCTCGCCTACCAGTGAAGAAGACAGGGCCTATGCCACCAGATTGTCCTGAAGACTGAGTTGTGTCCAAAACAATAAGGAGCCTAACATCCGCTAGGAGCCGGCTGTGTAGCCGCTCACTGTCCTTAGTATCTGCTCCAATATTCACCGAGTTCTGCTTTAGATTTCAAATCACAGAAAATACTGAAGTTATTAAATGTCATTTTAAGTTCTGTTTTTCCATATTCTTCTGGGTTTCTCCCCTCATACAGTGGGCTAAAAGAAGGGGGGGATTATATTTCTAGTAAAGTGAGCAAATCACAGTGAGAATGGGGCCAAGAACATGACAAATAGGGTGTGTATGGACTGAGACACCTCAACCCCAGGAGCTACACAGCATATAGGTAGGTAATGAACTGCAAGGGTTGTGCCTGCTGGTGACTTTGGACAGGTCCCTTAACCTGTCCTCAACTGGAAAAGATATATGCCACTGTCCACCTGTTCTGAAGGCCAGAGGCGGGGTAAACTAAGCCAAAACATGAAAAGCCTTGGTAACTCCCAAGGTATTAGGTAAAGGTTAGGTTATATCTTACATCTATTTATGGAATTTCGCAGCCTACAACAATAGTCTCTTCCATTTCTGAAGGTTTTCAAATGAGCCCCAAATGATCCCTGCCCACAAAGGAAGACACAGCAGGGGCCTTTTACAAGTGCTAACGAGAAGCCCATTTTCTTTATGAACCTGAAGAGTAGGCATTCTTTTGAAAACGCTCAAAAATAGCTCAGTCCATTCAGGAAAACCTCCTTTGAAAAAAACGGGAAGAAAGAACTCCCACCACTCCACACCCAAGCGTAATAGGTCACTCTGCAGCAAAGGCTTTTGCATAAAGGGAAGGCGGAAAGGCCTGGGGTTCTGGTTGGGTCTAGTGAAGACCTGCTATGCTGATGTCTGGGGCTTGCTTTGTCCTTCCTGTCCCCCGCCCCTTCCCTCCTGTCTTGACAATTTACAAAAGGGCTTAGAAGTTATATTTCTGGCCCAGTGATTCTTCCAGTCACTGCTGGGTTTAGATCAGATTTAGCCCATGAATCCGTGGGTGACAGGACCAGGACAGTGCCAGGGGCAGGTGCCAAGCCTGCTTCAGCTCCCTCAGCCAGGTTGTCACAGGACATCTAGACCTGCCCAAGGAGAGACAGGACACCCTTCCTTCCACCTCAGAATTCAAAATCAGCATGTTAGGGACAAAGGGGGGCCTGATAAAAGGAGAGAGTGAGGAACCAGGGAGGAAATTCCCCTCAAATGCCCCCACCAACCCTGTTAGATACATGCCAACAGCTGTTTTCCTGGGGACCTGAGGTGACTGGTTTTGCAGCAGGTCAGGAGCCATGGAGCAGTCTGGCTTCTCCCACCCAGGTCTGCCCCTTATCCACATAGCTAAGCAGCGAGATAGCAAAGATACTCTCAGCTATTTATTTTTTGGGTTGATGAGTTGGTCTCTCCCATTTGCACACAGGTCTCATGCGAGGGTGAGGTCAACCTTCCTTAGAGAAGTGGGGGGAGCCCAGCAGGAGCCCTGGACTGACCTAAAGTGAGGAAGACAGCACCCTTCCCCATGCAAGCGGAATTACACTACTCAGAATGAAGGCTGAGACACAAGGCTGCGGCGCTGGCCTCATCACAGCCTGTGGCTGCCACAGTCCAGATGGCGCTCACCTGCTCCAGGGCCATAGGCTTGTTTGCAGTGTTGACTTCAACAAAACCCGCCTCAGAGCCAGGCTGTTTCCCAATAGGCTTCATAGCTGCCACTGTCTGAAACTCCCCATTCACCTGTGCCGGAGTCCCCTGTCTTCAGGTCTGGCACAGCAACTATCCACAATTATCAAAGTCACATGCCAGTCTCCCCAAGTGCCTGGGAGCCCCAGAAAACTCTGGGCTTGGGCTCTGTAAGAGATCATTATGGGGGGGGGTTCCCTCTCCAGATTAAAGAATGAAAAGTTCTCTAAGGTTCCAATGCCCTGGTGATTTATTGGCATCTATGGAGGATTTGATAGTTGATAGTTGGTGAAGAACACCAACTTCTCCTGCATGGCACACTCATCCAAATAGAAACTCCCCCCAAGAATCGATCATGGTGACAGCAGCCTCGAGTGCTAAACAGCCAGCCTGTCCTCAGGCAGTATGAACGGAGGCAGAGATAGAGATGAGAGTATACGCCAACATGGCATTGGTTGAGCAGTGGGATCTGATTCCATACAGGGCTAGGTCACCTCTCCGGACAACAGCCAAAACGATGGCAAAGCCAGTTATTCTGGTAGCCAGCCACTAAGATGTCCTCACCAGTCCTGGCTGCTTTGCCATGTGACACACATCAGCATTTACCAGTCAGGACAGTGAAACTCTGAAGCCAGACATCCAAGTTGAGTGACTTACTTATTTTTATATTGCTATGAAGAGGCACCATGACCAAGGCAATTCATAAAAGAAGCTGTTTAATGTGGGGGCTCACAGTTCCAGAGGGTCAAAAAGTCCATGACCATAATGGCAGAAAGCCTGCAGCTGAAAGCTTACATCTCTCTCAGCTAGAGGCACAGAGAAGAGAGAAATCATGGAAAGTAATAAATGAATGGAAATAAATAAATGGAAACCTCAAAGCCCACCCTCAGTGGCTTCCTCCAACAAAGCACACCTCCTTGTCCATCCCAAACAGTCCCACCAACTGGGGACTATGCATTTAAATACATGAGCCTATGGGGCTGCTTCTCATTCAACACACCTCAGTGGATCACTCACCCAGGGACCACAGGACTGCCAACTTTGTGTCACGCTCCATGCCAGGCACCAAGGATGCCAGGAGGAAGACACAGATTATATCCTCAGGGATCTCAAAATTTATGGAAGGAAACAGATGAAACTGTAAGATACTACATGGGAGGAGAGATGTCATAATTGGATCTCTAATTCAACCCAGCCCCATGACACTGGAGGGATTCCAAATAAGGCTGGGCATGGTGTGTTGTGTAAATTACTTAAATCCTCTACCCCAGATCTCTATCCATAACTCTGGAATTAATAACATAACACAAGGTTTTGCAAAAATAACCAGCATACAGTTTACCTTCATTTATTTATAAAACAGCAAAAAAGAGCAACACCCTTTGACTTAACCATACAATAATCCACTAACTTTATGCACAGATATGAGTTTTAACCTTTCTCACTTAAATATTTTCCAAACACTCAATGTAGGCAGCATAAGGTTATTGTGTAATTCAAGTGCTGATTTCTGTACCCACCCCGATATCTGGTTTTAGTCCTTGCTCTGAGGAGCCCATGTCTCAATATTATGTAAACACAGCTCTCCAATTGTCCCCTGATATGCCAATAAAGTAGCTTACAGCCAATCACTGAGCAAGGAGAGAATAGGGCTGGACTTCCTGCCTTCCAGGGGAGGAGGAGTTAAGGAGAGGAAGTAGGGTGATTCAGGAAGAGGCAGAGACAGGAGAGACCAGGAGAGATTCGGCTGAAGCAGGAAAGCCACAAAGTGCAAGTATCTCTGAGATTCACGCTGGGGGGGGGGGGGCATATTAGCTTAGTAGGTTAAGATTAGAGTAATAACTGCTCAGTTACTGTGTTGTGAAGCCTGTTTAACAAATAATATGAGCCTTAATTATTTGGATGATAGCCAGGTTAAGAGATAAAACTGTGAAACTAACACAGTTATATAAAGTCACACTAACAACTCAACACTTACACATTTGTAGTCTTTAGCTGGAACCTACCTTTTTTTTTTTTTTTTGAGACAGGTTCTCTCTACATAACCCTGGGTGGCCTTGAACTCACAGAGATCCACCTGCCCTTGCCTCCTGAGTGCTGGGATTAAAGGCGTGAGCTGCCAACCCTGGCTAGAGCCTGATTCTTAGACAGGAGGCTGACTACATAATTGATGGACCAAATCAGGATATCTCTGAGAGGGGAAACAAAAAGGAAGAGCTGATAATCCCACTGAGGTACCAAGGGTACACTAGATGCACAATTTTGGGGAGAGGGGCTTGGGTTTTGTTGTTGTTTTTCAAGACAAGGTTTTTCTGTATAATAGCCCTGACTGTCCTGGATTTCCTGCCTGGCCTTGAACTCACAGAGATCCACCTGCCTCTGCCTCCCAAGTGCTGGAACTAAAGGCGTGAGCCACCATGCCCAACTAGAAGCACCATTTTAAAAAGTAGTATTATATTTTTAAGTACTGAGTTCAGGAGTGTGGTGTATATTTGTTATACAAAGTGACACATTTCACAATGATGCTTTTGATAAAACACATCATTCACTTGAACCATACTCAATCCTTACAATACCCAGAACCCTCTCCTAGTCCTCCTTCCCCCCCCATGCCTCCATTTCCCTTTCCTAAGTAGATCTCCTTCTATTTTTGTATGTGTGTGCACATCATATATATATATATATATATATATATACATATATATATACACACACACAAATATATATATACACAAATATATATGTATATATATATACACACATATATATGTATATATATATACACACATATATATGTATATATACACACATACATATATATATATGATACAAATAACCTAGGTTTTTCTCTATGAGAGAAAATGTGATTAACTGTCTTGTTACTTACTTAACTTACTTTGCTTAGCATGCTCATTTCTAATTTTGTTCCTTTTCCTGTCAATGACGTAATGTCACTCTTCTTCATAACTAATTAAAACTCTATTACACACACACATATATGAACTCTCACAATTTTAAATCCATTCATCTGCTGGTGGACAACTAGGATGATTCTAATCTTGGCTATAGTAAATACCTGATGAGTCATTTTAGAAAAAAACAGAATTACTAGTCACCCTATCCATTATCCATAAGCCAAGTTCACAGGCAAGATAGGTAGCCGTCACTGTGCCTATCTTTTCTGCATTACTTTGGGAACTTGCAGCAAGGTAGAGAATGAGTCCAGCAACACCCTGAACCAGCTGAACGTCCCACCATGAAGCCATGGACACCACTCACCTCACACAGCCCCAAGTAGAGCCAGATAGAGTCAGGCCCCACATGGACGAACGCACCTCACCCCTGCTGGCTGAGAACCAGCTCTCTTCTAGAGTTATCAGTGATCCTTTCTGCTTGCTCAGTGTTCATGCCCTTACCTCAGGTGTCCCAAGCTGTAGAACCGGGACTCTCCATCGGTGGAGCGAACCACCTGCAGTGTGAACATGGGTTGCAGCTGCCGCAGCTCCAACAAGACAATGGCAAGGTAGTGGATGAAGAGCAGAGCGTCCACAAGGGAGACTGCATATTGCACAATGTCCTTGTAATTTTGGTCCCGGGAGTCCAAAATGCGGACCCCATAAAAAAGCCAATAAGAAACCACAAAGAGAAAGATGAGGACCAACAACAGGGCTCGGAACACAAATACCCGTGGCACGTCCGCTCTTTGCTTGCGGAAGAAAAGCGCCCAGGTTCCGATGAGCAGAATAAGCAGTTTGAATGATACGGAAATGAGAAGTCCCTCACAAATGGCGCCACAGGGTTCCAGCTCTTCCCTCCACAGGATTTGGGGTAACAGGATGAAGGCAATGGGGGTGAGGAAGACAAGAAGTCCAAGGAATGCAGCGACAGTGAGGCCCAGATAGCGCTTGCAATCCAGCCCCACACTGTCTTCCATGTCCTTGCTAATCCTGGCAATGTCCTCTTGGGATATACTGTGCTCGGAGGTGCCTGTGATGGCTGTCGTGGTTTCTCCCCAGTTGTCATCCTGACGACAGAGAAGACAATGAGGGTGATGTATAAAACCAAAACAAAATAAAATACTTCAGTTACCCAACTTTTGCAAAAATGGAAACAATCAGCTTTTACTACAGGCACTTTTTTTCTTTGTTTTGTTTTGTTTGAGACAAAGTTTCTCTATGTGTAATAGCCCTGGCTGTCCTGGATTCGATTTGTAGACCAGGCTGGCTTCAAACTCACAGAGATATGACTGCCTCAGGAGTACTGGGATTAAAGGTGTGCACCACCACGCCTGACCCACAGAGACATTTTTAACTTTAGCAATTTCCATTGAAATTTTCAAAATATATTCTATATTTGCCCTTTGAACACAGAAAACACAATTTAACCTTTGAATTTTTCTTTTTTCTTTCTTTTTGGAAGATTCATTACTGTGATATGTTGTCATCCCTTGTACTGTTGAAAAGGCCAGGGACCTGGGCTTTTCTTCTTTGACATGACTAGCGGTAAGTAGACAGTGCTCTCTTACTGGAGAATACTCACTCTTGTACCAGCAAACCCTCCCATGCTAAGTTCTAGGCTTACAAAGCCCAAGACTAGACCCATAGTAGCTCCATAGAGCAGAGACAATAAAAAAGAATTCACGTAACACGAAGATAACCTCCCCCACAGTTGAACTACACATTATCTAACCTTCTGTCTGACATTTACAGGATTCACTTCAGTAAGGAGCAGCATTAAGAATTCACTGACATCCTTTCACATTGACTAAAGAAAATTCAAACTCTATGGCCAGAACAGATCAAAACTTCTTTCTAAAACATGTTTTCATGATAAATCAAATGAAGGCACAGGAATATTACAGTTATTATATCTTCAACTCCACTACTTTTTCCTTTAAAGCTTCTACATAGTTGCAGGTGGGGGCACTTGGTCTGTTCATTCAACCAGAGTCGGTTGCTGGGTTGTCAAATACTTCTACTGTTTTGCTGGAAACTAGGACTCCATCTCAGAGCACAACAGAGCCAGAAACACACTAGAAACCACGCAAGTTCCATGTGCATCATTTAACTAGGAGATAGCCACACATAGTAGCAAAGTGGCAGGATGGGGACCTCAGCTTATGACAGATGGAGTTTCAGTTCATAGGTAAAAGAGCAAATCCCATCACGCAAAACCAAAGAAACCACTTTCACACGCATATGTAGATCCTAGCAGTGAATCTTTGGATTTGTGTGTTTAATTTGGAATATTTACTAATTAATATTTACAAATTAATGTTTATTAATTTGTGTGTTTAATAGAATTCAGGAAGCTAGAGAGGAACCTTTGGTACGGAGGAGGAACAGAGGTCTTAAAGGAGGGGACTGTGGAACACAGGTAAAAGGGAAGGGGAAGGGGAGGTTGAAAGGGAAGCTTAAGTGTGGAGAGAGGGTGGGGAGAGCGGTTTGGGAGAGGGATAACTACTATTTTACAAGCCTCACATAAACATATATTCATATAAAGGAGTTTAATTGGACTCACCCTACACAAGGCACAAAGCTCCTCCCAGGAGGTTTCCAAATAAAAAGCTCAGTCCTGGTTATACCCACCAGAACTTGATGGTAAGAACTTATTGGCTGAAGACATCAGACTCTTTGGTCATAGGAAATAGAGAAATCAAATAGGTACTGATAAGGAATCTTCTCCCCTGTTGTCTAGCTTTCATAGTACAGTAAGATTCTATGCAGACTTCCAGGGGGTGTGGGGGGGGTCATCAATAGCCTTCCTCAGCTGTGAAGCTATAATAATGACCAGTGTGACCAGTGTGGGAAGAGAAGCCCATGGCTGCAATAGTGGCATGGATGTTATGAGGGTAACCACATGACTTCTGATTGCATTTCAAGCCTGCTCTACAGGAAGAAATACATCTAGTCCTGTACATCTGGCCAAGAATCAATGGTTGGGGAATCTCACAGATCTCAGGGGTGCACCACTACCATTATTCTGCTAACCAGATGTAATATCATATCTCTCTACCTATATGTTAGTTTAGCTCTCGGACCTCATCAGAAAGGTTTCTTTGTGCAGTAGATGGCAATTAACACCGAAATTCAGAACTAGTTGGAGTGAAAGAAAAAGTGTCTCTGTTACAAATGGGACAACTGTATCACAGCCCTTCTGTATGAGGCTCTGGGACCATTACAAAAGAGGGGGTGAAGAGACTGTAAGGGCCAGAATCCCCTAGGAAAAAGTTTCTTTGGGACATGATAGGACCCTGCACCTATGAACTCACAGCAGCTGTAAAACCAAGCCAGTTAATAATACAGCATGGAATGGGGGAAATGGCTCATGAGTCCCCATTCCTAACTGAGCAGCTATTGACAACTGATGTATTTTGAGGGAGGAAGAGTTAGTTTAGTTTTCTTTAAAGGTTCTGCCCATGGTAGGCTCACAATGCTCCAGTGGATGACTCAGATCAATACATATATTGGACTAGGTTAGCTCTTAAAATTGAAGTAGGTAAGTTCTACAAAAAGAGGACAAATAGTTGTGAGGGGGTGAGAAGTTGAGGGTGGACCTAGGAGGAGTTATTGGGAGGGGTGAATATGACCAAACTATATTCTATGCGTGTATGAAATTCTCAAAGAATTAATATAAACATTTTATTTAAAATTTAAAAGATCCTGGCAAAGAAATAATGTTTTATCATTTAAAAATCATAATTTATGAAGGCGTGAGCATTATTGGGAGTGGGTAGTAAAGATTTCAACCTAGGAATGCAGAGTCCACCAACTTGGGAAATCGGAAGTATCACAGAGCATGAGAGAAATGACCATAGAGAATGGTCAAGCAGACAGGTCCCTCAGGCACTGTTCGTAGTTTGACTTTAAGATGGTTTAACACCACCAGAAAACTGGCCTGACACTTTCACAGTGATTTAGATATGCATTTAACTGTATGGTCCAGGAATTCAACTCCTAGGTTTTACCAAAAGTTAATGGAAATATGTCCACAAAAGACCTATAAAAATATTCACAAGAGCTTAATTATTATAGTTAGAATGTATGCACCTCAAATGTCCACGCGCCAGGAGAACAGATACCAAACTGTGGTCAATTTGATGGAACACTAGTCAGCAAAACTAATAAAGAGTGAACTGTTGAAACATATAGAACATGGATAAATATCAAAATCATCATGCTGAGTGGGGAAAAACTCATCTGATTCCAATTACAGTCAACTCTACAGCAAGCAAAACCAATCCACTGAGAAGGAAATCACATAGCAGTTACCCTGGAGAGGTGGAGGCAGGGATCAACTATGAAGAGCCAGGAGAATTTTTTGGGCTGAGGGGTTGTGGGTTCATCTGCTAAAACTTATCAAAGTATACCCTTGAGAACTATTTGATTTCTGTGTGTAAATTTAGGTCAGTTTTTTTTTTTTTTTTAAGTACATCATCAAGAGAAACCAAACCACAAAGACATACAACATGCTTTAATATAAGACGAGTTCACGGGCTAGAGGAAACAGTTGGCTTTGAAGTGATTGTCTCAGAGAAGACAAACACTGGATCCTGCACACATGGCTGCCACCCCTGTGGGGGTGACCATTGCTAATATCACGAGGACATTTTGTTCTGTAATGCTGACTCAGCAGTGCATACTTCCTGCCAGTGAGTTGAACTAAACCCCTGTTCATTTTAAGAACCAATGCACATCTCTGTCTAAAAAAGTATAGCTCCTCAAAAGGCTTCTCTCACATTTGAGGTCTTCGGGTAGGGGGTGGATCTGAACTTGTGCAATCTAATCCCCTAGATTCTCAGAAGCTGAAGCCAACAAAAGTTTAGTTCTCCAAGTTAACAGGGCTGCTGAGACACACAACCTCCAAAAGGCCTTCTTATCACACCATAAGCACCAACAGCTTCCCAAGGAACTCAGGGTATAAAAAAGGAAATGTCTTCACAGTGGATTACTGGTACCCCGGAATATACTTCTGGGAAACTGTGAAGCTTTTAAGAATGATTCAGTCCTAAGACTGACCACATCCATCCATCCATCCATATTTGATCACTTCTGAGCAAATCCCACATTCAGTGAGGAAGCATAGTTAATGGGTCCTGATGGCATCTGTGTCCTTGGAGGGACTGTAGTTCCAGTCTTCCTATCTGATTATAAATGCCCCTCTGTGTGTACCTACAGGTGTGCACAGATACATGCTTATCTGTATTCCTATATTTCTACAGCTGTGTATTTGTACATTGCTTTGTTTATGTGAGGCAAGGCTGGGCATGCAACACTTCAGGAGATGGGGGTGTGCGTAACATACTTCTGAGTATAGCTCATATGTTTATTGAAATCAACTAGGCTGCCAGACAGTTGGGACTCCAAGACAATCCCACACAACTTTTTAAAAAAAGATATAAAGTGCTGATATTTTAAAATTGATTGACCTCAAATAAAGTCCTAATGCTAATATTGCTTAAACATGCAAGTCCTGGCAACCCCAAATTCCTACAGTCCTTACTGGACCAGAGAAGCTGCAGAGGAAACCTAGCCAGATTTGTCCCATCCCCAACCCGTGGCCTTGACACTGAGTACCCCAGAGACCACAGCTACTAACCCCAAACTTTGTTGGATGTATTTCTGCCACTGATCTTTGACTTGGTATCATCTCATGCTCCCAGATTCCCATGCTTGCCGTCTGAATGCCAAGGACTTGATTTCTTTCATACGCCTACTTTCTGGGCATGTCGATGTCAAGCATTCCCTAGCTTGTTTTTTGTTTGTTTGTTTTGAGAGGGAGTTTCCTGCACTCTCCAGTCCTATTCCACTTTTGAATGAGTCTCCAGGGACTCTTGCCTGTAACTTTTCCCTTTTCTGACCTGTCATCAGCCAGGCTGGCTTCTTTCTAATATCATTCAAAGGAGGCCAGCCAACCACACCTCATAACCACCCCCCAGGTAGTCAACGGTAAGGCATCAGAAGGACCCCCATCAACTACTCAAAGTAGGACATGATGTCCTTAGACCAACAAGATCGCCAGAGAAGTAGATAAACTCATTAAGATGCTAGAAAAACAAAGGTTAAAAACCCAAGAGAACTTATTGCAACAAGACTTAGGAAAATGTTTGCCTAGAGGAGCCAGGCTAAGCGGGCAGTCTGCCTAGAGCAGCGCCTTTGGTCCTTACCTGAACTTCCTCTGTGCCTGTGCGGGCAGAGTCATTTGCCAGCAGGGGCTCCCCAGTGGGAGCCTGGATAGTGACAGACTTTTCTGACCCTCTGCCATCTTTATTCCGTGGTGATTTGTGCCTTTCTCTTGTTCTTTCCCTGGAAAATAATCCAGTGATCAGATATCAAATTTATGCCAGATTAATTAGTCTCTAGCCCAGGAAAAGATATATTTTATTTTGAGTTTAGTAAAGTTCTATGCCTATGCTTATATCCTGCCCCACCCTACACATCGCATCCACACCCACCCATTCCCACAGCCTGCAACGAGTAAGATTATCTTGAACTCCCTTAGTATTTTCTTTCTGCCAATTCAACACCAAAAACAAAGACTGCCACTCCTCCACCAAGAATGATCAAATTTTTTCAGAGGCTAATTTTAGAAATACTGTGGCTGGGGCACATTTTACTGTAATAATTACTCAGTTGATTTGGTTATCATTTGCCTGAACTAATTAGGAATGGTTTTTACCGGAAAAGCACTACATCATATCTAAACTTTGATCTGGCAAAAAGAGAAAGAAATCTAGGACAGACACGATGTCACCTTACACTTTGGGATAAGAAGAGAGGAAAGGAAATCCTAAACCAGGACAGAGAATCATTTACTTTTCATTCTTACAAATTCAACATGAAAAGTCAGTCCTGTAGGTTATGGCTGAGCTCAAAGACACCCATAGAAACAAAGAAGGTGAAAAAATGACCTGGAGGGGTGTGTGCCTTCAGGCCACCTAAGAAAAACAGGCTTTCTATACTTTCACTACAGAGGAGCTCTGTGGGTGGTCTTCCAGAGACAGTGGGAGGGCACCCTGCTGTTGGGTCTTAAAAGGACAAAAGACATCAGCAGCAGTGGCCGCGCTCTAGAGGTCACAAGCTGGTCAATAAGCAGTAAAGCAAAGTAGCACCGGAAGAAGCCTTGCCAAAGTTGGCATATTTTGTTGGCCTCCTGTCCCCACATGCAGCTTGACATCTGTCTTTCCCATAACCACCTGTCCTCATGCCAGAGGTTTCCCATTTTATATGCAGAGTCAGACAGTCAGCTCTCCATCCGCACATTAGATGCTTGACCTTACACAGGTTACTTGGCCTCAGTTTCCTTATGTGGGAAACGGAATGGGACCCATGATGATGTCATACAGACAAGGGAAAGTGCTTGTGCTCAGTACAGGGGTGTGGAGGGAGCACCCAGTACACAGTACCTGTTCTTAGCCAGTGGCAAAAAATGGTGTCTGGACTTTGTGAAAGAGAGTGTGTTATCCTTGAGCAAAGAGAACAAAAGAGCCAGGAGCACACCACCAAACCCTCTTCCTCACTACATGTCTATCTCCTACTAACCTAGTACTTACAACAACAACAACAACAACACACACACACCAAAAAGACAACAAAAACCCCTAGAACAAAATGACCACATGGCAGATGTGTTACAAGACTCCTCCTATCTCAGGAACCCCTCCCTTGGATAAGCAGTGGATAATTCCTTCAAGGACCAAAGGATTTCCCATGGTAGACAGTTTTTCAGTGACAACAGCTCAATTCTTAGCCTGGTAACTAGAAATAGATGTGTTCTCATTAGCTATGTGTGGTTTGAGCTAGGCAACCAGGGGCACAATCAGATAATCAGGGAATTTGACTGCCCCCCGCCCCAGAGGGATATCTCATGATGCTCATGTCCCTCTTCTTCCTAAATATCTAAAATTTGGACATTTTATAGAGTGAATATTCCTAGCCCTCATCTTCAAACCCCTATACAGTCATACTGTTGGGGTTATGAGATAGGCCTTTCAAGCTAATATTTGAAGTCACCAATGTGACTGTATAACTATGTAATCTTAGTTGTGTGCTCTGAGTTCTCCAACACCAGCACTCCAAAATGCATTCTCTGTGAGCAACAGTAAGCAATGTGGGAGATTCCTGCTCCCAGCTTGGTCAGGCTTCGGAGTAAACTTTAGGCTAGGTCCAGAACTACTAATCCATCAGGTCCCACCTGCAGCCAGCTGGAGGCCCCCAAATAACCCCATCCCCTTCCGGTTCCCACTACTGTTCTTCCACTTGTCACTCTCTTCTTGGCTATCAGCCTAGTCACATGCTTATCTAACCTGACTCCCTATCAAAAAGCCCCACAGCTCAAATCCTGTGACAGCAAAGATTCTACTGGAACCAAATCCTTTTGTTCCATGCCTGTTCCTGACTGCTGAACATCACCAGGGCAAAAAACAGGTGGAAACCAACCAGGACTACAATGACCACACTCATCTCCTCTGGACCACCCAGCTGGGTTCTTAAAGGATGCAAAGACGCTGATATGAGTACAACCAGCATCTATGCAGCTTTGTCTCACAACTCCCTGGATAACATCCAAAGTAAAAGGAGGTAAGAACTTTTTACCTAGGAGCCCAGGGAACATTCCATCCTCCAGGGTCCGCCCCTCTACACCAGTGTTCTCATGTCTCAGATCCCTTGTGAAGGCAAACCACCAGAGGTGCAAAGATTCAGTGACCCTGCCCTCAAGAGAATTTGTTTGGAAGGGAGACAACAGGAATCTCACCAGCGCCCTAGGCCATCAGGATGCAGGCAATGCAAGGATTGTTCCCACCCCATGTTTCTGGGGAGGCTGTGGGAATTCCTCCTTAGAAGTCTGCATATGTATAAAAAGCCTTGGGAACGGCAGGGGATCAAAATCATGGGTGCTTGCCTGTGTAGCACTGTAACAACACACAGGGCGTCTTCATTAAAAAAGTGGGGCTCGAGAGATGGCTCAGCAGTTAAGAGGGCTTACTGCTTTCCCCGAGGACCTGAGTTCTGTTCCTAGCACCCACAGCAGAGGCTGGCAAACACCTGTAACTCCAGCTCCTGGGTTCCATGGGCACCTGAAGACACTCACACATACACAAAAATAAACCTTTTATTTTTAGTATTGCATGGATGAAGGACAGCATGAAGTCCCGACTGAGGGCTACCCAGAACAGCGAGGCTCCCATCAGCACTGCACCAAGTGAGCTTCTCACCGTAGAAGGGAGTGAGACACAGCACATGGCAGTTACAGAAATCATTGCTGTTAGTTACTGCTCTGGGCAGGTCTCCAAGCCAAGCAAGGACTTAACGGTGAGGTCCAAGAAAAACACTGTGGCTCATGCATCTAGTGCTTTCTAGAACTACAAACCTCCATGAGGTTGCTTTACTGCAGAACATACCTAACCTCTCATCCCTGTAGCTGCAGGGGCAGTAACAGGAAAATGGAGATGTAGCTCCATCAGAGTGCTTGCCTAGCGTTACTGAAGCCCTAGGTTCAATCTTTAACACCACGTAATCCAGACATAATAGCATACACCTGCGAGCCTTGGTGACACACATAATTTGTAGCCAGCCTGAGACAGCAAACTGATGCTGTAAGTTTAGGGGACATCTTTCTGTAGCTGCTCATTATCCTAGGAAAGGGTTCCACAATGATGAAGATGTGTCTAGGAGTATAGAAGTAAGAGTCCAGGAGGGAATAAACAGTTTAATAAACCAATAAATGAAACATTAGAACACACTCAAGATTTAATTGCTAAGTGGTCAGGATTACCTGAGGGCCCTTTCTAGGCAGCCTGATCACCCACAGCATTTTCCTCATCGGGCAGAGAAACTCACTTTAATTTCATCGGAAAGCTTTACCCTTTGATGTTGACCCATTTAGTGTCTGGAGAGGAGACAGATTCTCCCTGAGATTCAGGAGCACTTAGAAGAGGCAGAGCTCTAGGACTTCAGACCTTTGCAGGCCATAAGCATCTGAATAGGTGAGCCACCTGGGAAACTTTCATATGTTAATTGGTCTTAAGACCACGATGGCAATGAATGAAATTCAGAGACTTTAAAAAATTGTGCAGGGCGTGGTGGTGCATGCCTTTAATCCCAGCACTCGGGAGGCAGAGGCAGGTGGATCTCTGTGAGTTCAAGGCCAGCTTGGTCTACAAAATGAGTCCAGAACAGCCAAAGATACACAGAGAAACCCTGTCTGGAAAAACAAACAAACAAAAACAAAAAGTGTATGACGACCAACCATCCATCAGGATCCACGCTCAGAGAAAAATATCCTTTTGAGAAACCTTAGGTTAATGTTAAATGCTTGTATCATAGATACTAAGAAGTTTTAGGTGCTAGGTTTCAGAGTTTGGGTTTGGGTTTAGGATTTAGGAATTTTATAGGCAAATGCTAGGCAATTGCTAAGCATTAATAAATATATATGTGATAAATAAAAATTTACTGTTCCAGTTATGAGCATGGGAGAGACCTTGCAGGTACCCCCCAAATTATGCTTCCAGCAGTTGCTGACATCAGGAATCCACAGGTTAGATGAGGTCGGCTGTTGTCTGTACACGCTTTCATCAAAGCTAACTGGACATTCTCTGGAGACCACAGGCATCAGTGATCTCTTTGTCAGAAAAGGGGCTTGGATGGTGGCCAATCCTCCAAGACAATGAGTGTCACCAGGCACCTCATTACTCTTTTCGGAGCTGGAGCTGGGCTAAAATTACCAAAAGACCACATCCCTTTCTTTTCCTGCTCCTCCACTTAAACTCCCCACAATCACCAAGCAGAGAAGCCTTCAGAGGGCACTCCTGGGACAAGAAATGCCAGTGGCAGCCAGCTCTCTGCCTGAGGAGGGCTCCTTCACTGTTGCATCATTCTTGCCTTGGCTGAGCATTCCATACCACCTACTGTGAGTGGATTACAACCTTTGCCCCTCAGTTCCTAGGGCCTCTGCGATCCTCCCTCAGGCAATGCAATGCAACAGGAGGGGTGGGGGCTTCAAAGAACCGCCAAGTGCACTCCCACAGCCCTACAGCTGAAACCCTTCACTGGGTTCCACTTGGAATGGGCACTCAGCAACATTCTCTGATCAGCTGCTGGGAAGCCAGCCCGAGCTCCGCTCCACTCAGCCCTCCTCCCGGTAGGTGTTCTCCAGTGTTCCTTGATCAATTGATTAAAAGCCTCAGCTCCAACTCACATTTGCCAAGTACTTTCCACAAGGGACCAAGAAAGAACTAAACGTTCTGCATGTCGTCTTAATTGAAAGTTATAGTCTCTTCCAGTTCCCATAACAGCACTAGAGAATCCATTTCTGGGTCCCCAGGAGGCCCAGGGAAGCAGCAATGGACCCTGAAGTGTGCAAGTCTTGGTGGGCGTGCAGACAGAAGAAGCCAGGGCTGGCTCCATTCAGAATTCTGCAAGCCATCCTCTCCTATTCACCCCAAGCCCCAAAGGAACCCCAAATTCCTATTCATATCGTATGGAAGAGGAAGCCCCCCCCCACCCCATAAACCAGCTGCTTTCCTAGTTAGGTTCAAAATGCAGGTATTTGGGAACAGTTGCTTCTGGTATTTTATAATAAATCTGTTAAGTTCATCCACTGATCAAAATCTGTGATTATTTTTAAAACCAGGACTTTCACGGAATCTGGGCTGTAGAGTATCACTCTCCTGCCCCTGAAGCACTCACACCGAGTGCCTTCGGTCCTCACTAGAAAGGCAAGCGGGGCTTCAGAACAGCACAAAAACAATGTAGGAACGTTTAGAAAAGCAATAAAAAAAAAGAACCACCCAGAAGCCTGTTCCCTTAAAATAATGGAGTCTTCTGAACATTATCTTTGAAAAGCTTCCCTTTATAGTTTTACTCCATTCACTTTACTTGTTTAAAGACAAGATCTCACTCTGTAGCCTTGCCTGCCTGCCTGCCTGGAACTTTCTACTTGCTATGCAGACCAGGCCTGCCTCTAACTCACAACTATCTGCTTGCTCTGCCCCCTAAGTGCTCAGATTAAAGGCCCCTGTGCTTTATATGGACTCATTCACTTTTTAAAAAGTTATAAGATACAAATTTGTACAGAAAAATAGTTTAAGTGGCTAATTCACCATCCACAAGTCACTCCTGCCAAGAGCCCCTTCCCTGACAATGCCACACATGAGAGCCTGGAAAACACTTGCAGGCTTTTTCCCTGGTGTGGCCTTCCACACAGGATCCATGAAACATCTTATTCTGAAATCTCAGCCTCGGCACAGTTATTTCTATGGTGATCTGCTGTAAGGAGCCTGTAAGCAGCCATAAAGAATGGCTGCAGGAAGTTTAGTAAGTAATTTAAGTATTGGATTATAAGTAATAGCTTCTTGTTTAGCTGCAAGAAGCTGTCAGCCACAGCCCAGCGGAGGCCCAGCTGTAGGAGCTAGATAAGAAGATAGTGAGTGCCGCCATACGCGGGTGACGTATGAATATGCTAATTTGCCGCCATATGCGGGTGACATAGAGATATGTTAATTAAGCTGAAATGAAAGTATAAAAACTGAAGGAGACAAGCAGTAAGCGGCGATCAGTCTTGTCACTGACGTCCTGCCTCTGTCTCTATCTTAGGTCTATGCCCCTTCCTCAGACCTTGTGCTGAGACCTCTCTCTCTATCCCTTGCCCATTCACTCAGGCCTTGAACTGAGACTAGAACTGGGGCTTTGCCCTGAACATCGACGCAGGGGAACAGGAGAGCCAAGGTCTTCGGACAGGTCGTATGATGTGTGATGTGGGAATATTAATATAAGTGTAGGATGTGGTGGTTATATATTGTAATGTTAGTTATTCTAGCTTTAATGACCATTAAGTGTTTCTGTTTGATTGATGCAGCTATCCTGATCCTATAGAAGTTGAAATATTCCATCTAGTATAAGTTGTTAATAATAAATATCATAAAGACCAGCCTGCCTAATTGTATTCCATTTGACCTTATTGGGTGGCGAGTGCCGTCACCTGGTCACACGACTCCCTTCCATAGAGAAGGAGGTGTCGGGATTTGGATGACCAAACCGCGCTCTCAACATCTGCTCATGAGAGAAGCAAATACCAGGACAGTCACCATTTCACACAGCACACAGCTGTGGCCACAGCTGGGCCTCTGAGTTGGGGTCAGTTGTTAGCTTTGAACAAAGTGCTGAAATACCAGGACCGTAAATAGCATTAACACAGCTCCTAGTGGTAGACCTCCTACTATGGGCTGAGTTAATCATTTTCCATTCAGCCTTCTCCAGCTCTTTCTCCCATCTCACAGAGGAGGGGACACTGCACCCGCTGCATTCCCAGCCTGCACAGTACAGTACCACCTACTTAATCATTTATCTGTTCGTTCAGCCATTCCTCCATCCACTCCCCCCTCCCCCACTCAGCAAGCATGCTGCAGGTCCAGAATGCACATGGCCCTCTGAATACCAATTCGGGTCTCTCCCTTCAGCAGAGGAAGGAGAATTTGGCCCCACCACTCAGGACAGTGCTTTCAAACCCTGAGCTTGCTCACTTGGAAGACTAGTCAAAGAGGAATCAGATGCAGGTCCAATTACACGTGCGCACGCATATGTGTGTGTGTGTGTGTGTGTGTGTGTGTGTGTGTGTGTGTGTGT
>CAJQZJ010033071.1:3102768-3147207 GCA_907164525.1 Lophiomys imhausi | reverse complement strand
TGTGTGTGTGTGTGTGTGTGTGTGTGTGTGTGTGTGTGTGTGTCTGTCTGTCCCAGATAGTCTCAGGGCAGATACTTAATGGCCAATGAGTCAGCAGCTTTGGGGGAAGCAACAAGTTAACAGCTGCTCTTTAACTTTCATTTTACAGTATTGGAAAAGCTCTGGGAGAACTGACATCTATAAGAAGTACTTAGAAATGAGAAACATTTCCACTACTGGGGAATTTTAATTTAAAACCAATTGTGAGAAATTAAGGTCATCAACTCTAATGGCAGCTATAAAATGTAAATTGGCAGTGTAGTGACTCCCCGAGCATGTCAACCGCTCTTACAGCTTGGCTTCTCATGCACCAGCGCACTCGAACCCTCAGCATCCTCAGCCCTTCAGGTAGGCTGCTGAGAAACTGGTTCTCTAACAGGAGCCCTACCAACTTGCAAGCATTGGCACTTAGAAGGGTGGACTGACTGATGATCACTTGCGTACCCTTGCCTGTGAGATTTCTTTGAATGGCTTGAGTAGTAGGAATATCCAGAATATGTAGATTCGGTATCCATAGCAATGGCGAGCTTCCTCTGATGAAGGAGCTGGTGCTGTTCTCCCAGGCAGTCTCACCTACTAGCTCTGAAAGCCGTGTGGGACTCAGAAGCACTGCTCTTCAACAGGACTCTGGAAAGGGGAGAAAAAGTAAACATTAACACTCAAAGGGCTGGAGCATAAATCAACAACAGCCAACTCTCCTCCTGTTATAGAAAACGGAGTGCGCATAATATCCAAACCTCCAATTCTGCCACTCACCCAGGAAGGAGCTTCCCAGAGAGGCAAGTGGGGTGCCTAGCAAGCTGGACCCCATCACACTAGGACAAGAAGGTTTGGGAGAGACCTGGGCACTGGGACATTTATTTCCTGAACACAGCCTTATTACCCTCATGACTCTGGCTGTATGAATGAACTGCTTCTCACACCAATCCCAGACAAATGTCTAACCCACCCCCAACTGTCAGCTATAAAAACAACGCCCAGGGAAATCACTTATTCAGCAATTCGACCATCATTTCCAAAAATCAATTAAAGTTTTTTTTCTTAGTCTCTCTGAGAAACTAAACTCCTAGAAATTTGCCTTAGATAATTAAAAATCAACAACTACCATGATTGCCTTGCTGCCTGTGATAACAAAAAGCTAGAAGCAGTGTAAACACCTTCCCAAGCAAAGAATAGCTGCGGGGAAATATGATTCAGTTAGTCAATGAAAATATCATTTATGACGATTTTAATCAGCAGGATATGAGACTGCAGGTAGCCAATGAATCTGGTTACAATGATGTAAAATAACTTACAGACAGGCAGGGACTACCAGGGGACATCAGCAAAGGTGATTTATTAGTTGCAAGGTCCTAGGTCCTTCCCCACTTCCCTCAAATATTGCTCTGCAATAAAAATAAATTAGAAACACTTCCAAGTACATTCCTGTGCCTCCGCATGTTCAACCTCCACTTCAAGAAAGTCGGATCTAAAGTTCTGCCTCTTCATGCACCCATCTCCCAGGGCTGGTCTAGGCCCAACAGGGTTCCCCCCACCCTGCAGCTAAAACTGCAAACAGAGCCAGTGGGATAAGTGTGAAGGAAAACAAAGGAGCACCAAAGGCCATACCCCTGCGGAGGTTCAGACTCCCAGGCCTCAGCAACAGCTAAGACTGGGAGAAATATCAAACTGGGAGGATTAGCTGGGCCTGGAAGTCTCATCTGTACACAGTTACACCGGTCTAGAGCTACAAGTTGTATTCTGTTACTTCCAAGGTGGAGGGAAAAGTTGTTTCTAAAGAGACCCTGAGCCTAGGGGTTACCTACCCTTCCCTAAATATCTCAAGTCATGATTTCACTAGGAATTTATGCTAAAGTACTAACTCTTCAAGGAAAAAAAAAATTATCTCCTCACTGTCTATAGTGATCAAAAGCTAGAAACGATGAAAATGTCCCCTAAACTAAAAAATAGGTAGGAAACATAGTTCCCCCCCCCCAAATTAGCACATTTTGTAAGAAATGATAATTATGGAGTTAAATCCAAAGGCTGCAGCCGTGCCCTCCCCTTCTCCAAGCCTTGCTTGCTGTACTGATTCATCTACTTCACATCCATATTTATAAGTAGCCAGGAGACACTGCAGGAGTGCTAGGGCCATTAGGGCCATAGGGCTATGAGAGAGAGCGAAATGCATTCCCTGGCCTTGCTGGTGCCTGGTTTCTAGTTCGATACCACTTGTAGCATTACTCCTCCAACACTTGATCGTCTTCCTCCATATCCAGTTACTACAGCCTTCTGCCATCAAGAGCCAGGTCTAGCCATGGGGAAGCCTGGAGTCCAGCTCAAGCTTAGCTCCCTGCGATCAGCCCTGTCCTGGCCTTCTTGAATCTCAATCCATTCACTTGTCAATCAAGAATTGATGAACGAGCCACCGTCTCCCAGGGTGAAGCTATAAACTGACACAGACGTGACTCATTTCCTAGCTGTGGGACCTTAGTCAATCGATGCAGTCCCTTTGAAGTCCCATCTATAAAGAGTGAGCATCAGGACTGCTTTGATCCCCATATGAGCTGACGGTGGTGACAGTAGCCAGCATGGGCACCAGATGCACTGAGTAAGTAAAAGTGGGTGGCCCCGGGTGCTCCCTTTGGTGGTTTCTAAACTCCATGATCGTGTCTCTCTCAGGAAGAGAAAAGCTTAGAGAGCAGCAGGACTGAGAACCAGCGACTCCCTTCAGGCCATCCCACCCAGGCCTCACCTGCTTTGGGCAGCACCAGGCTGCCCGCTCACTCACCAGCTGTATATTGGAACCTTGGAGCTGTGGGTTTTCCACCCAGTAAAAGAACATCTAGCAGCCTGCTTGAGAGGAAGCAGGTGATTGTAAAGGCTAAAAATGAAACCAAGCAAGTATCTCAAAACATAGCTCAGCTCCTGGGATGAGCAGGTCCAGCCTTTTCTCCTCATACTGTCTCCCAGGGTTTTCACAGGCCATTCAGTAAGCTTTCAGCATGCTAGAATATCCCTTCCTTTCTGCCCTGGGCTGGGCTCTTTTCTCACTGGCCTTCTGTCTGGCAGACAACCAACCTTAGGAGGTCCAGCCAGGGTGTGGAGCCTAGCATGAAACAATCTTCTTTCAAAGCCACTTGATAGCCTTGCTCCCTGTTGACCTGCAGATTCCAAGGCTTGGCACCTTCTTCAGAAAACTAGCCGTTCTTCTCTAGATTCACGATTAACTCCTCTCATTCTGACGCTTCTTCCTGCTGTCTAGCCTAAAACTCCTGGCTTTCCATTCTGCTCTAACTTCTGATTTCTTACCAACTATCGAGGGGTATCTTAGAGGAAGGTAGCCCCAACTTGGCATACCACAACTAAGTCTGTTTTTGTACTTCCAAGAGGTTATAACCTCTGCTCTGCCCCATACCCAAGTCCCCAGAAAATGACACAATTAATATTCCCTTCCCAAGGTAATTGTGAGGATTAAACAAGACTGCTGAACCTCCAGTATATAACCCAAGTTCTATTCCCCCCTCCCTTGGCTAAAGGTCATCATTCTTTCTCCTCATCAAAATGTGGACCATTCATTAAGGCAACTCCAGGCATGTCCCTCAATGGAAATCACAGCTCCCAACAGTCCTTTGAGAAAAGCCATTTCTTTACCAACTACCTTTGCCCCCTTTCTCTCCCACAGCTCCAGGCTATACTAACCTAAGGGGGGGAAAGCTGTGCATGTGACCCCTTCCTCCTTCGCTATTGCAACTAAATCCTCCATCCTTCTCCTTCCACTGAAGACAATCTAAGTTGCTCAGAGACTGCCTTGGCTCAAACCAGAGGTCACATCCTTGCCTTCTTTCTCCAGGTCCTTCTTACTTCCTTGATTTACCTCCACGTTTAATAAGTAGCCCTAGACCATGCTCAGCAATGCTAGAGAGATGTCGTCAACAGGGGTGGGCACACCATACATCATCTGCTCTCATTAAGCTTTGCTGATGTCTAGCTTCTAGCTTGATAGTACGTGTGACATTCCTTCCCCTCTTACCCTTCTTCCTCCTCCCCCCTATCAGGTTATCCCTTAACAGTCAGGGCACACCCACCCCCTCATTCTTCTCCATCTCTGAGGATAAACTCTTCAGAGTCAGGAGCGGATGGCCCACTCACCCAAATATTATGAACATAACAGAAACCAAACAGTTCCTGAAAAATCAAGCCAGATGCTCCTTTCCCACTCGGTCAACTCTCGCCCACAGCCTTAGTCTTCCCAGTGTCCTCTGCTGTGAGACTGCCATCCTGTTCAGTGGATGGACCCACTCCGTGACGCTTTCAACCCTCTCTCCCGTCATCCATGCATCCCACCATCACCAAGCTCTGCTTGTCCTCAGGTCCTCCCCATCCTCTCCCAGCTCACAGCAACAGAGAGCTAACATCTCCAGGTTTCCTCACCTGCCCCGGAACACATAAAACCTGGTCCTCCTAAGTCACCATGGCTACCAACTCATGCCTTATCTAAGATTTGAGTGAGGAGTCAGGAAGTAAACTAATAAAAGGAGGAGTGAACTCCTTCCAGAAAGGGCTTGACCTCAGGTAAGGGCTCCTATTTGAGTTACTAAAGACCACATATCCTGATGGGTATCTCAGTAAGGATGTACACAAGGAATTAACAACACTCATGACAAGGCCATGAGGGACACCTTTATCAGCAAAGAAAATAAAGTAAGGGAAAGAAAAATCAGTTTCCCCAGGGTAGCAAGGTAATGCACTGTTACTGCGGCCACAATGGGATATAGAGAGGTAGGAGTGTACATAGGAAATCCTAGAACCTGCAACTGTCTATCATACTGGCCCCTGACGGGACATGCAGTGTGTTTCATTCAGGCGAGGCATCAGTCAGGCTGACCTAACTCCTTGCTTCAAATCCTCCTGTGGTGTACACTGAACCTTAAAACACAGAATCTTTCATTTGATCAACAGTCTTGCCAGCTGATCCAGTTCTTCTGGGGCCCAGTTCTTTCCAGCCTCAGGACCCGAGCCAAGCCAAGTGCATCTGCTGGGACTCATTCTTTTCACACCGACCATTTTGGCTAATTCCTCTCAGTTTAAATATCTCTCTCTTTGGAGAGACCTTGCTGACCCTCCAGCCCACACCTGGCCAACCTATCACCTTCCAAGTCACACATTCACGTGTGTGATCATCGAGCCTCAAGCTCCTGAAGAGGCTCCTGGGATGCAGGGACATGTTCCTTACTGTCTCCCTGGTTGCTGGCAAACAAGAGGCACCTGATAAATATTTGCTGAATGAATGAATGAATGAACGAAAAGCCCTGTGCCCATCTCAGGACATGGAGGCCTGCTTTCACCACAGAAGAAAGCTTACAGGGGGTAGATAAAACAAAGATTTCAGAACGATCCAGAACAAAGCCACATTACTGGATCATGGGGCAGCTTACTCAGCAGAACTTATAGTCCAGATGTGCTCAGGGAAGACCAGCATCATTGTTTTCAGCTAGTGGCCAAGAGCATCCTGCTCTAGACTGGGCCGGAGTACACCAAACCACACAGCCTGAGGAACATTGGCAAGACAGCATCTTACAGTGAGCAATGAATTTCCCCTACCACCTTGTACTAAAACAAGGCAAAAGCCAGGGACCTCAAGGAGAATCTTCCCCTAAAGTCACATTTACTCCTATAAAATATATGACTCCTACTTGAAAGAAAAACAGCACTCAGGAAAAAAAATAATATACAGGAAATAACAGGTTATGATAATGATCGTGGTAAATGTAACCTTAATGAAAAGGAAGTTATAAAAACATCAACAGCCCAACCTGGAGCTATTAATTAAAGGGGCCCTGCCTAGGATGGCAGAAAGCTACTGTACAAGGAGTCCAGAGAATAGCACATGTGGGTTTACTTAGAGGGTCTCCGGTTAGGAAGAACGGTGCAGAGGGATGTGACAAAGCTTGTACAATGCTTTGCTGGACTCACACCTGCAAATCATAAAACATTATCCAAGTCTGGGATGTGAGGCCCTGTAGGGCTCAGGTACCTGTGAAAAATCAGGGATCCCCTTCCAGGAACAGAGCTCTTCAAAATGTGAGGCTATGGGCTGTTGTTCACCAGGAAAGAAAATGCCAGTCTCATTTTACCTGGCTTACCAGTCAGTTCAACTCACAGTCCCAGCCTAACTGCTGTTGGTTGCAGGCATTAATTACCTCTGGCTATAGATATAGTGGAAGGTTATAGGTAGCTGAAGAGCTCTGAATGTTACTGTATCTGTGATGGATATTTTGTTTCAAACAAACCCTTGCCCCATAGTAGGTTTTGAAGTGTCAGAAACAGATCTGATACACACCATATATGCCATAGTGGCAGGTGAATGCTCTTGAGTGGGAGGGACAAGTGTGGAGACAGAGCAGCAGAGGATGTGGACAGCTTTTCTTCTGGCTCCAGGAGTACCTAAACGAGTAGAAACAGATTCCAGCCATGGCCAGTGAATCTTGCCCTCCTCATGGACAGCGCCAGAGCCACCGTGCCCCTGTAGGGCAGGGACTCTGGCCACAGAAGTGATGGCAGTTACAGTCTGTCATCAAGTGCTTACTGCCCTTTCAGACTGAAGTCAGTCTGTCTTCAGAGCAAGTCTTTAAGGGAAACAAAACAGAACGTAATAGTACAGTTAAAGAAACTAGGTCTCATGCACACAAGCAGTGCCCTGTAATAGTTTGTCTTTCGGGAGACTGATTTCAGAGAGCCATGGAAAGTTGAAAGCTATGTAGCAATTACCAGAATTGTTTGTTTACTTAGAGAAGCAGCAGGCAACAATAGTGAATTGTTCCAAACCACACATAACCTCACAAAGAATCCTGCACTTCAACTCCTACTCCTAGGCTCAGCAGAAGGGGGGCGGGGAAGACCTTAAGGAGAAAGGAAATTAATCTCAAGCAACCTTCAGTTCAGGTGAGACCTCTGATTATTAGCCAGCATGATGAGGGCCCATTCAACCCAAACTACAGCAGACCCAAAGCAGACTGTGTCTTTAGGTAACCAAGAGGGGGATAAACTATAAGAGTACTTGCCACACTCAGCACATTAATTCTTCAGCAGTGGGCGTCACAGACTTGTTGGTTGGTAAGGAAAATTTTCAATTTCCTGTATGATTTCGTCCTATTGCTCAATAAATAAGACAATAAAAAAATGAGACTTGGCAGGCACTCTCGAAAATATTACACTCTCACAATTCTCTCATTTTACTTACAAATTAAGTTGCCACCAAGTCACACTGTCAGCACTGCAAGCCTGAAAACTCCACACTGGGTGTTTTGGCTGACCATCCTGGGAGTCACCAACCTTTAGAAATGCTAAATGCTCCTGGATATTTCTTTGAAATGTAGAATAAAACAGTTTCCACCCATACATCAAAGCCCCAACTATATCACACTGATTTAATTCAATGCTAAAAACTCTAATTAGTGGTTACATAAAATGGCTAATTATGCTTCCCTGGGTTCAGACAGTTTCTGCCATCTCACTAGCAGAGCCTAGGAGCTGTGTAGTGAACACAGCCACTGGAAGGAGAGGGCTAATTAGGATTGTTGATTGGTGACACAACTTATAATATTTTTTTCGGCAAACCCTGTAAAACGTATAAACATGTCAGTGAATACACCACTCTTCACAGTTTGCTAGCTTTTGGAATTAGCCTGTAAGAACGAATGCATTCTAACCATAGTCCCCTCAAAAGGGTTTTAACAAAACGCACACTCCAACCACACAACTATCATGATAAAGAGCCCTGACATCTCTCCATGAGCTTCAGAAGGAGCTCACCTTCGCAGTCTGGGCATCATACCCGGTTTGGAGACGTGAAAACCGAGATTGCCAGGCTCCAAATCTCCCCTGGTCATCAACGACCCGCCAGGCTGCGGCTCCGCCCCACTCTTGGTTCCACCACCGACACTTTTAAATTTTTATAAAGCTTCACACTTCTCTGGGCGCGTTGCGAGGGGCCAGTTCAGTGGCTGCGGGACAAAATAAGGTCCTACGGGTGGCAAAGGCTGCCCGGGCGCGGCCAGGTTGCCCGGGACAGGGACTCCTCCTCCGGCTAGGACTGGCTGTAAGCCTCTGCTCCGCCCCGGCGCTTTTGAAAGTAAACTCCTACCTGCCTGTTGCGCTCTGCGATGCGCAGCGGGCCGCGCCCCCCAGGCCTCCAGGGCTGCGGTTTTGTAAGGGAAGGGGGAAACACAAGTCAGCTTCGTTCGGGTGCCCAAAGACTGGCCAAGTGATCCCGGCCCCTGGCGGGGACCGGATCGCGTCCTGCCCTGAACGGCGCGTCCAGCCAACCGCTGCCTCCGACACGCCGTCATTCCCTAGCCGCCGCCCCGGCACGCGCACCCAGGGGCGCACTCCAAAGGCCAGCCAGGGCAAAGGGGCGTCCGAGGTAGCGCAGCCAGTCCCGGGACTCGGAGCAGTGGGATGGGGCGGAGGGAACCCAGGGCAGGGATGGAAAGACCCGGGTCCAGGGAAGCAAGACCCAAAGGGACCCAGGGGGCTCCCGGTCCGAGGCCCCGAACACCGATCGGAGTGCTGGAGCACAGGGACACGCGCAGCTGGGCCTGCCCTCCCGCCCAGCTCAATAAGGAGCCGCGGTGCCGCGCCCATCTCTCCCGGGACTCACCCGGCGCCGGCCCGCCGCGCTCCACGCCCGCGCTCTCGGCTGCAGCGCCCCGGCTCCGCGGCCTGCGCTGGGCTGCAGTGGAGGCACAGCCCCGCCGCGGCCGCTGCTCTCTGCTGCTTTCCGCTTCCTGTCCCGGCGCCGCCCCGCAGCCCCAGCCCAGCCCTGCTCTCCCGGCGCGGCCGTCAGCCAAGAGCTGGGAGCGCTGCGGGCCCCGCGGCCAGCCCGGCCCACCTGCAGCGGAGGGCGGGGCGGGCCTCCCAGGTCCCCCCCACTTCCAGTCCCCCTCACACACAGGATCTAGCTGGGGACTGACATCCACCACCCATGTGCGCACAAGAACACACAGTCCAGCAAACCGCATCCTGAGTATATAATCCAGGATTTGATGTCTCCCCACCCAGCACCCTAACATACCCCCAAACACACACACACACACACACACACACACACATTGTGCATAAGATCCAAGGCCTCTTGTTGTTTGCCATCATCGAAGCTTCAAACTGCATATTCACATGGCTCAAGAACCAATTTCTACCCCCCCAGCTCATACATATTTCAGCGCACATAACACACACGTGAACTCCAATGTAGCCCAAGAGATGACCCAACCAATTACCACCACCGCCCACACCCTTACAGCAGCTTCTCCCTGCTCTCCTCCTACCAGAGCAGACATGCCCCTTCTCTCCTGGTCTACTGGAAGCTGCCAGAAGAGCGCATCTCTGAAGGCAGGGAGCCAAAAAGTTCCAGGCTGATTAAGACCACTTACTCGTTGAGCTTCGTTTCCCTGTCCAGACAGTGGCAAAAGTGCTAATGTTGAACTTGAAGAGTCGTAGTGAGAATTATATAAAGTGCTAAGCACTGGGCAACTGTGTTTGTGAACATCTGCTCCTTTCTTTCTTAGTTGTAATAGAATTCCGTGCCCAGAATGGCAGATCTACTGCTGCCATGACAAATGCTCCAATAAAGGCATGCACAGCAGGAAGTGCTCAGTTTGTCTGCAGGAATGCTGAGAGTGATTTGGGAAACTCACCCTCTTCCTGAAATAGCCTTATCCAGGAACCTGTAGCCTCAAGAAACCTTCACTCCTCACTGTCTACTTTTTCCTATTTTTTATAGTCCATTTCCTCCACATTCCATGCCACTTCCTTCCAAGTACACCCACATGTTCAAGGTGGTTCACTGATGTTCCCCACTCCTAGTCACCAAATCCCACTGGCCCCAGCCATCTGCATCTTCCTGAAGAGCCTCCAGCTCCAGAGAGCAGACTCTAGCAACCAATTCCTCAGAAGTCAGCAGTCCGTCCAACATGATAAGCTGCTAAGGCAGGTGTAGAACTTGGAAAATGGAGTCTAAAATTCATTCATTTTAACATTTAGAACCTTCGAAGTTAAAGCAGTCCAAAATCTCCCAGTTCAGGTGTGAGGTTCCTGAGGAGCCCTGGGTAATATGAGGACCCACAATGAATTTTCATGGACTGTAAATCCAGCTTGCTTTAAGTGATTAGGTTGAAAAACCTTATGATACAATACTTTGTGAGGGTGGGGTGGAGAATTGTCCAAAATAAACTATTGTAAATAATAAATTCACATTGAACTGCCATTTACTACTTGTTTTTACCTAAGAAACTTGAGTTTCAGAGTTGAAAGTTCAGTTGAAGACACTCAGCCACTGGGTGGCAGTCCACACAACGGAGCACTGCATCTGAGCAAGCTACCTTTGGCAGAGCTGTTCAGGGGCACTGGCCTTTCATGAGATGTTGACTCCTCCTGCTTCACCTTTATCAATAATGAAGTAGACACTGCGGGCACCATCTGCTACTCTGTTGTTTTGCTAATCCGTTTATTTCAAACTGAACAGGGGAAGAGAGACACTATGTATCCGTTCTCAAACCTTCAGTCTAACTACCTTCTGCACATATTAACACCTTCTTCCCTTATATTCACCTTCCCAACACCTTCCCAAGGCTTGTAATGCTCTACCTGCCATGATTCACCCTGTCTACCAAGACCCAACTGTCATGTGACAAAACTTTTCCTGGGGAGACGCAACATACAGGTCTACTCAGCCCAGATAAGGAACCCACCGCAGACGGAGGTACAGATACCACCAAAGTGCAACTTGGTGAACCAATGGTTTTTTTTTTTTTTTTTTTTTTTTTTTGGTTTTTCGAGACAGGGTTTCTCTGAATATCTCTGGCTGTCCTGGACTCGCTTTGTAGACCAGGCTGGCCTCGAACTCACAAAGATCCGCCTGCCTCTGCCTCCCAAGTGCTGGGATTAAAGGCGTGCGCCACCACCGCCCGGCGAACCAATGGGTTTTATAGAGATTACTTACATGAGCTTGGGTGTGGAGTTACTTACAGAAGCAGAAATGACTCAAAGACTGCTGTATCACCAAAGTCTACCCCTGCATGGGTGACAACCCACAGAGCTGGGAACCTGGAGCTCACAGCACAGCCTGCAGGCAGTGTCCTTTCCAGGTGTCTCAGTTGGTCTAACCCTCTTCCAGGCAGCTCAACTGTTGTATACGTTTTCCAGGCTGCCCGACTGGTCTCAGAGTCTTCTTTGCAGCATGGCTCTCTTCCTCTCAGAGGACTCTGAGAAGGACTCTCAGTTTTTATTGCTTATTCCTGCAGGGAGGTGGCCTGGTGAATCTGGTCAGTTTCAGGGACTTTCTGAAGCTATTTTGAATTGTGTACCTTCCTGCTCAAGAAGTTTTCCTGGAGGATGGAATGTTTTAATTCAATTCACATAGCACCAACTCAATTCTCTGGCTACAGAAAGCCTTCCCTAGTTCTCCCAACCAGAAAGCAGTCTCTTCCCTGTTACCACATCCAAAGTACTCTGGGGTTTTTTTGGTTTGTTTGGTTTTTTGGAGACAGGGTCTCATATAGTCCAGGCTGTCCTTGAACTCCTGATCTTGCTTTCTGCGCCTCCCTAGTGCTGGGATTGTAGGCGTGTGTGCCACTACACCAAGTTCCCACCCCCATCACAGATCTTCCCACATAGTGAGTATTTAAAAATTATTATTTTTTAAGTTCATTTTAAATTATGGTGTGTGTGTGTGTGTGTGTGTGTGTGTGTGTGTGTGTGTGTGTGTGGTGGCTGGGCTGGGGATGGGGTTGTGCACCTGTGAATGCAGGTGCCAGCGGAGTCCAGAAGTGAATGTTAGATTCTTTACAGCTGGAGTTATAGGTGGTGGTGAGTCACCCAGCATGAGTGCTGGGAAACTCTGGTCCCCTACAAGAGCAGCATGTATGTGCTCTTGACCAATGAGCCATCTCTCCAGCCCCAATCCTTCCTTCATTATGTTTAGCCAAGTGATGTGTGACTATCATGACTTCTTACTCTTTCAAAGTTAATAGGGTAAGCAGGAAACAATTGACTGAAAATCATGACTTCTGCACCTGACATTAGTTAACATTAACATAAGATGGTACACATGCTAAATGTGCTGAAGGAATACTTTCATAGATGTCACCCACCCCACCTCCAGAACTCTGAAGCTAATAAACAAAACCAGGAGTTAAATGGGAAACATTTCTGAGAGAAAAAACTCATGTGCATCCCAGTTTGTTTATTTGTTTACTTTTAATTGTAGACTGTTGTCAGCCACCATGTGTGTGCTGTAAGTCAAAAGTCTAGTCCTTTGCAAGAACAAATGCTGTTAACTGCTGAGCCATCTCTCTAGCCCCATCCATCGCAGTTTAAAAGAGGACAAACTTACAACTAGGAGACTCTCTTACCCACACTTAGAGATTACTTAGTGTTGAGAATCAGAGGACACCTCCAGGAGACACTGGGAGTGTGAAAGGGCTCATTCTGAGGACTGTGAAGTTTCAAAGCTCACTTTACTAGGCACTTCTCTTGGCTCAAGACCACACCACAGGACAATGACTAGTACACACAGGGATGAGCTTTCACTGTAAGTCTCTAGAAAGCTGCTCTCTGTACTATTTAAGAAGGCAGGGAAGATGCAAAGTAAATATTAGAAAGGGTTACATTCAAAGTCTTTAAACTGGTAAAAGGAGCCGATAATTTAAAGGACCATTTAATGTAAAAATTTATGTAAGTTGTATATATGTTTAACATCCTTTTGTTGTTGGTCTTGCTGGTGATGAGCCTAGATGGCTCGAGAAGGTCCAAAGGGGGGTCACAGGTGGGGTGTGGGAGAACTGCAGGAGAGGTAGGCTAAGTCTGGACGTGGTAGGACGATGCACACATCTGAGCAAACAGGGTTGATATTAATTTTCCCTCTCTCTCTTTTTAAAAGTTATTTTTTATTTTATGTGTATGGCTGTTTTGCCTGCTTGTACGCTACATGAATGCCAGAGGAGGGCCTCAGAATCCCTGGAACTGGAGTTATGAAGTATTGCAAGCTGTCATATGGATGCTGGGAACCAAACTCAGGTCCTTTGCAAGAGCAGCAAGTGCTCTTAACTGCTGAGCTATCTCTCTAGGCCCTAGCTGCACCTCTGTAATTTCTATAATTCTGATGTCTTGACATCTGCAGGCCTCTGCCTCCTTTATCAGATTCCTGTGGGACTCATACACTCTGGACCTCTGTGGTCTACCATAAGCACCTCAGGGCCAAGTGCCAGACAAGCAGAGATAGCCCTTATCCAGGAGTCTGCTGAAATTATTCAAACTAGCCAATCCTGTTCAGTGTCACCTGATCCTCCTCCTACAGGAACCACAACTAAGTCTCTTATCCACATTTCCCAGGATAAAACATTACTAAACAACAGGAACTAAGGAATCAGGCATGAGACAACAGCAGATAGTGATCTCTGAGAGGCAATCCCAACCATTTCTCCAGCTTTCTGCCTAGACCAGTGGTTCTCAACCTTCCTAATGCTGTGACCCTTTAATATCGTTCCTCATGTTGTGATGACCCCTCAGCCATAAAATTATTTTTGTTGCTACTTCATAACTGTAATTTTGTTACTGTTATGAATCATAATGCAAATATCTGTATTTTCTGATGGTTTTACATGACCCCTATGCAAAGGTCATTCAGACTCCCAAAGGGGCTGCGACCCACAGGTTGAGAACCGCTAGCCTAGCACTTCCTCAGGCTGTGATGCAGAAAGTGGGAAATCAGTCTGGTGCTCTCCCTAAGCTGAGGCAGCAGGGTCAGGATTCAAGGAGGACAAGGGGACTAGAATCTGTAGAGCAGAATGTCAGGCAAGAGGGCTGCAGGGAAGGACTGCCTAGGAGTCTCCAGAGCTCCCTCAGATATCCCACCCAACCCAACATGTTCAGTGTGAATGTAAGAGGAAAATATCTTCCTAATGGCTGAGAGAAAGCAACACCTAAGACTCACCCAGGGAAGTAAATAGCTATGAATAGACAGGCTGAAAAACCTCAGCATCCATGGGGCAGTGGTAGGGCAATCAGAAAAGTCTTGCCTTGATGGTGGGACTAAATAAATGGAGTAAATGCTTCTTTTCTGCAAGCAAGGCTTCCAAGATCCAAAGTGTTACACTGTTCCCAGTACTTTTAATCCTAGGAAAAGTTTCAGAATATATATGGAACATTGTACAAGTTCACAGCATCCAACAAAGCAAACGTACAATGGATGGAGTCCTGTGAGAAATAGCCCAGCCTTTGAAGAAGCAGGAGAATAGGAATCCCAAGGAGAAGGGAAAATGCATCCATTGAAACCTGCCTGGACTGACACCGATGATGAAGGTGGTGGAAACACATTAATGTGGTTGTTCAGGTACATTACACATGTTCAGAACACTGTAAGAAAGATTAGACGTGGCAAGTACAGACATGGGAAGCATAAGGATGCAGAAGCAGAGCTTTAAGAGATGAACAATGAGGATGCTCTGTTTACTTTTGTTTTTAACTTTTCTCCTCGTGTTTCATTTTAGACAATGCCTGTTGCTTAGTTCTTAGTCTACAAACATTCTGTAGTGACTTATCTTCTGTTGTTCCCATGTAGCAAATATTTTCTTTCAAAAATCTTCATTAAAAAAAAAAAAGATTTTAAAAAATGTTTATGTGTGTCTGTGTCTATGCGAGTGTGTGCCGTATTTTCACAGGTACCTTCAGAGACCAGAAGAGGGCATCAGATCCCCTGGAGCTGGAGTTACAGGGAGTTGTGAGCCACTGAATGTGCAAGAAATCAAACTCATATCATTTGTAAGAGCACCAAACCTTGCTGAGCTATCACTCCAATATTCTTGTGGTTTGAATACAAGGTATCTTCCAAGTGTTGAACACTCTCTCTAGCTAGTGGCACTATTTTCAGAGGTTCTGGAAACTATCTTGGGGACCAGCTACAGGAAGTTGGTTTGAAGATTACGCCATTCCCTAGGTCCTTCCTGGTTCTCTGCCTCTTTCCTGCCCCCTTTCCCTCTGCTGGCCCTATCACCATGCTGTTCGGAGTGTTGCAGGCCTGGGATCAACAGAGCCAAGAGATATGACTAAAATCTCTGAAATGTTGAGCAAAATGAACTATTTTTCCTTTAAGCTGCTCTCTTGGGTGTTTGTGGCACAGTTTTATAGAAGTCAGGTATAGTTTTCAGCTTCCAAGTCCATACGATGTGTCCATCTGTACTCAGTGGAAATATCTTGCCAAAGTTAAAGGTGGGGGCTGGGGTGGCACTCCGTGGGTGGGGGCTGGGGTGGCACTCCGTGGGTGGGGGCTGGGGGGGGCACCCGGGGGGGGGGGGCTGGGGTGGCACTCCGTGGGTAGGGGCTGAGGGTAGCACTCCATGGGTGGATTCCTGCCTAGGGTTGAGCTCAGGCGCTGCATCAAGCTGGGATTGCTGGTGCATGTGGTACTCTCATTACCCAGAAGGTGGGGACAGCGGGTCAGAAGTCGAGGTCATCCTTGGCTATGTAGCTATGTAGTGAGTTTGAGGCCAGCCTGAGCTACCTGAGACTCTGTCTCAGAACAAACAAACAAAAAAAAAAACCGAACAAACATACAAACAAAAAAAAGCTAAGGTGTAACAACAACAAAAAAAACAAACCAGATTTATAAAGCCGGAAAGAATCTTTAACAAAAGTTCACTATAAAGTCTGAGAAATTAAGTTCATTAACTGTTTATCATGTGGCATCTAATCTGTTCCCAATCCTATTGCATACACTTGCACATTTTAGACATTTTTTTGTCACTGAATCTTTATTTCTACCTAAAATTTTTAAGTGTTGATTTTATGAAAATATACATTTTAATGTTCTTATCAGCTAGATTTAACTTCCTTCCCAATTGTTTTTCATTTTCAAGTGATTAACCTATTCCTTTCACTTTCATTCTCTTTTCCCATTTTTTACTTTCTTGGTGATTTATTTATTCATTCATTCATTTGTTTGTTTATTTGTTTATTCATTCATTCTTTCATTCATTCATTTTGCTTACTAAACTGTGAGGGCCCAGAGGGACCTCTAATTGGAACCCCCGAAGGACTCTGAGGCCCCAAAGAGGCTTAACCATGGGCCTGACTCCATGACAGGCTTTAGTTTCTGATTAACTTGGGACAGGCCTAAGTCTCCATTTGTCAGAAATGAATTCAGTATTTTCTGGAAAAAATCCACAGAGAACAGACACCCAATCAGAGATGGCCTAACCATCTCATCTGAAGAAGATAAGATTGCTCAAGGTTGCTTAATTGTCAGTTTGAAAACCCCTCTTGTCTTACAATTGACTCATGGCTACTGACCAGTCCAAAGGTTGCCTGCGCGTTTTTTCCCCAACATTTTCTTTTTTGTCTGAATTTTCTCAGTTTGCTCCAATCATATTAAAGATTGCCTAACCCTTCCTGGGATTCCCCTAAATACCTTGAAAAGGAGCCTACAATCTCATCTCGGGGTCAACATTTTATGTAGATGGTGACCCCAGCACGCTGGTTGTATCTGCAGAATAAATGCTCTTTGCTTTTGAATACTATTAGAGTCTGGGGTCTTTCTTCAGTTCTGGACCCTAACAAAACTTTGAGCATTTTGTCTTGTGTGTTGGGTATATTTTGGAATCCTATAAATGTTGTTAAGCAGAGCTGGAGAGATGGCTCAGTGGTTAAAAGAAGCTGTTGCCCTTCCAGAGAACCAAGTTCAATTTCCAGCACCCATGTGGTGGCTCATAACCACTTACCACTCCAGTTCCAGGTGATCTGACTCCCTTCTGACCTCCAGGGGCTTCGGGAGAACGCATGGTATATATACATACATGTGGGCAAAACACCCGCACACATAAAAAATAAACCTAATAAAATATGTAACTCAGTTCAAAATGCTACACAATTTTTATTTTATTTTATTTTAACAAGCCTTGGCTTGAATTGTGCAATCTTGGCCCATCTACGCTAGCTTATAATTCTTTTTTTTTTTTTTTTTGGTTTTTCGAGACAGGGTTTCTCTGTTAACAGCTCTGGCTGTCCTGGACTCGCTTTGTAGACCAGGCTGGCCTCGAACTCGCAAAGATCCACCTGCCTCTGCCTCCCAAGTTCTGGGATTAAAGGCATGCGCCACCACCGCTCGGTGCTAGTTCATAATTCTATTACCCAAATATGACCCCATATATACATATGTCCCTTTGGACTGCTATTCTCCACACTATGCCAATGTTCCTGGCCATGTGGAGTGGGGTTATTTTTTCTAACCCATGGTGTGTGTCCTCCTTCTTCCTGCTCCTGGCTGGAATGAATTAATCCTCTGGCTTCACAAAAATTTAAGTGTGTGTTTAAACTATTTTCTCAGACCCCACTAAGATACTTAAAAACAATTTGATTCCTTAGGGCTTATTTTTAAGTGTGTGCATTCATTACTTTTCTGTGACAGTGACCATAATATCAGACAGAAACAGCTTAAGGGTTTGTTTTGGGTCACAGTTTCAGAAGCAGCAGTTCATGCCTTCCTGGTCCTATGCACTTGAGCATAACATCCTGGCAGTGGGAGGTGTGGCAGAGGACAGCTGGTCACATCACTGCAGACAGGAAGCAGCAAGCATGCCAGGACAGAGAGCTCTGCTAAACCTTTCAAATGCCCATTCCTAGAGACCCTACTTCCTAAAACTTCCACAGCCTCTCAAAACAGTGCCAGTGGCTGGGGAAGGGGAGTTCAAAACACGAGCCTCTGGGAGCATTTCAGACTCAAGCCATATAAGGAAGAGGAGAAGAACACAGCCATGTTTTCCACCCATGCATGGCATTGGAGGTTTTCTGTCCTTCTCCTGGTCCTTAGTGCCATCTCCACAGCAGACAGTCTCTCATGGCTTTCCTGAGATGCTCTCCAAGACAGTGAACCTGGGCAAGCATAAATCTTACCATATTAGCTTCCCATCTCTCAGGGAACACTGTCCTCGATTGCCTACTATTCAATATCATGAAAACATCATCTGGTATATTTTTTGCAAGTTGCTAACTCAGGGAGAAGGATAGATCTGTTCACTGTTACCTCATCTTGGTTAAAGCAGAGGTCCTAGACCATTTAAATTTAATTACTTTTAATTTATTATATTTAATTTAATATGTGGTTGGTGTTATGTCTTCCACATTGTAGTTATTTTTCAGCTGGCTCTGTTCTTTTCCTGCCTCCATTTGTGTTATTTACTTGTGATTAATTTTATTTGTACTTGTTCTTTAATTATTGACCTTAATTTTCTTCAGTGGTTGCCCCAACATTGACAATACACATGTCCATCTTTCATCTGTACTCTTCTAGTGATATATAGTATGAACACATAATAATATGTATGCTATCTTCTTTTTGGCATTTTACCTTAATTTTTTTTTTTTTTTTACAAAATTATATAATGTACTGACATCAGCTAGTCAATTATCTAACAATACAATCTGGGATAATTAGAATGACTCATTGTATATTATCTCACTGTCTACCATGCATATGTTCTTCCTTGGTTGTTTTTAGATTCCACTTGGTATCACTCTTTTTTACCCAAAGAATTTAAATTTTAATATTTCCTATAAATCAGATCTGCCCCAAATTAATATGCGCATATTATATTTGTCTGAAACACTGATTACTTTGCCTCCATTTTTTTAGATATATGTTTTCCTGATTATAGAAATTTAGATGGATGGCCTTTCCCACCCCCAATCACCATTCCATTTTTTTTTTACAGCTTGTAAGTATCTGTCGAGACTGCTGCGTTGCTGATCTTTGTTTATACATGTTTCTATCTTCTCTGGCTAGCTTCAAAGACAGCCTCTTTTATTTTGGTATTAGCAATTTGGCAATCATGTATCTAGGTTTTTAAAAAGTATTTGTACTGTTTGGGTTCTCAGTTAACTCTGCTTCATGTCTGATTTCACAAAGATGTTTTTAAATACTTATTCTATTCTGACCTTTCTCTCCAGTCCTTATAGTTACATTTTAAATACTTATTCTATCTGACATTTCTCTCCAGTCCTTATAGTTACATGTGTCTTAGACCATTTGATGTTTTGCAATAGCTTTGAATGCTTTGATCTTATACTAATTTCTCTCTTTTTGTTTTAGTTTGAATCCTGTCTGTTGACTAAAATTCACTGTGGTTAATATTTTTTCTCAACTGTGTTCTCTCTACTCAGAATCCCATTGGAGAAAATGTTCGTATCTGAGACCATAACTTGAAATTTAACAGAGATACAGCCTTTCTCTCTGCTTCAGTCCTTCATGCACTCATACTTTACCTTCAGGCTTTGCCAGGTTATCTAGTTTCTCTTTGATAGATCAAATATCTGAGCAATACTTGATCATTATTTCCATCTAATGCTTCACCTATTTATTTTATTTTGACTCATAATTTAAAAAAAAAGAAATCAAATACCAGATGGAAGAATAACAGAGACTGATATAAAATGACATTTATACTTTATAAAGCTTCTGAGGTCTGTGTGGAAGTTTGTCACATACTCACTTATCAGAATATTGTGTGTGCAAGGCAGAACACCCCCACAGTAAGGTACTCAGATAATACAGATACACACAAGATTCATAGAAGCCTCAGATCCAGGGCAATACAATCCTCCAAGACTCAGAAAACCTACCAGGAAGATGGAATCTCAGCCACTTGCACCCTGCTGTGTATCACAGCTGGGGAGCCACCAAGGACTCCACTGTGGCCACCCCTTAGCACTCCATTGTGCCTTTATAACCTGAAATGTGGGTCAGAGCTTCAATGTTGTGGAGGATTCTATTCTGGGGGCAATAAGGATGAAGCCCAGCTTCCTCCGACAGCTTTTCTTCAGCATGTCTTACTTCTGACACATGTTAATCTGAGAACTGAAGGGACCTGCAGGTAGGGTGGAGGATAACTGTGTTAGCCAGTCATCTGAGGTTGAAAATGCACACTTGGAAATGGAATCATTTGTTTTCCTGTCAGATCAGTGGCTGTGATGGGGAGGTGGGGCCCGTGGCTGTGGAATTGTGACCTGACCTGGTTTGGGCTTCAGGGTCTAACAGTGGGCTGGCACCAGGGAGCCACTCAATTTTCCCCAGGGTGTCTGCTCCCCACTCTACCATTGAAAGACCCGGGGGAAGGAAGTCCCTCTCCCGACTCCTGACACTTGGGATATCATGGCAACCCAAAAACTTGCAAGAGACCTTCTTGATGCAATTGCAAGAGGTTTATTTCGGGGGGGGGGGAGGATCAGTGCACTGAGGACGCCACTCATATCCCATGCAGGGGTAGGAGCCACGACCCCAATTTGGGGGAGAGTTGACTATTTAAACCACAACCCAAGGGGGTGAGGGGAAATGCAGGTGGAATGTACCAGCCCATTAGTTAGTCAGCAGGAAACATCTCAGGAATGAATTTAATCTTACTTTACTATGAGCTTTGTGGTTAGCTAGTTCCTGGAGTGTGGCTGGCCTGACTCCACTGTCTGCCACGGGGGTGTCTAAAATTTTTATTCCTTTCATTCCCCACTCCTTCTAGTCCATTGTTCTAATCTTAGAACCTATGCATTTGTTTTATCAAATTTATTATCATCGTACCCCCACAAATCTTGATATTGTTGTTTAAGCATTAAAATCTGTAGGGCACTTACTCTTAATTGATGAAAGCACTGAGGGGCCTGTACTAGCACAGCTGTTTCAGTGTCACATCTAATCCTAAAATTACAGCTAAAGTCAGGGAAATAGGCGCTCTCTTAAATCGCTTAGGGCGGAAACCAAACTCATCTACAAAGGTATCTGTGGGGAGATAGAGTACTCTAGGCATAAGCTATATTAACATATAATAATCTTTGGTATCATTAAAGATATTAGTGGCAACACAGGGAGTTAATCCTGTGTTGTAGGCCCATCATTTATTATAGGCAGCTGGAGGGTTTTCTAAACAAGTTTCTTTTCCTGATTGTATGTCATGAGCAGGCTTCATGGTTGGTGGTATTATTATATTAAAAGTACCCAACGCGGCGATGCCCTCATAGTAAGGGGGTCCAGAAGTAAAACAGAGCCAACATCCTCCACACTGCCTAGCCGCACTCCTGTCCCTACCTTCCCTTAAACAGACGTAAAAATCTTGTTGAGCCAGCCCACAGCGTCTCTCTGGCCTCCCACACCCGAACATTGCTCCTAACTCTTTAGGGTGTCAAGGGTCCTTCTCAGGGGGATTTTGGGGGTTTGCCTTAGGAATATCCCACTGTTAGTTGGCAGAAGTCAAGAGAGAGTTGGGGCTACCTTAGGGATTGACCAGACGACTTCCCCAGTTTGGGAAGCTACCTGCTAAGTAAGTTTTTGAGGGGCGTGAGGGTTGTCATTCCCCATTTGGAGAGCACCTGCAATGCAGGCACAGCTTAAGAGGGTCTATAGTCTTTTTTAATCTTTATTTATCCTTGAAAGGTTTAGGAGCTTTCTTTACGTGCGAGGCGTGGATCCACGCAGTGATGTCCTCTACCTTTATTGCAGTGGGGGTGGTCAGGAGCACCAGGTATGGTCCCTTCCAGCGAGGCTCAAGGTTCCCAGCTCGGTGCCGAGCTAGATGGCACCAGACGAGTACGGCGTCTCCAACTTGGAACTGATGAGGCACGCTCAGGTCTCCAGCTTCATAAGCCTCCCTGAGCTGCTCTGCTCCCAGGCCTCACGCCGAACTACTTTAAGGGCTTTCATGCGGGTGAACAAGGGGTTAGAAAGGACAACATCAGGATCAAATATTCCACCTGCCTCAGTGAGAGGAGGCGCCCGCCCCCCCCAAAGAGAATCACATAGGGTGTCAACTTGAATTGTCCCGGGGTATTCCTTACCTGGAACAGGGCAAAAGGAAGGGGGGCTGTCCAGTCTCCCCAGCCGGTCTCTAAGGCTAATTTAGTGAAGGTCTCTTTTAGGGTTTTATTTATCCTTTCTACCTGTCCTGAACTCTGGGGATGATAGGCACAATGTAATTTTTATTTAATCCCCAGTTGAGTGGCCAGTCCCTGACTTACCTGGGCAACGAAAGCGGGTCCATTATCAGACCCAATTACCTTGGGTATTTTAAATCTTGGAAAAATCTTTTTAAGAGTCTTCTTAGCCACTGCATTAGCGGTTTCAGTCCTTGTAGGGAAGGCCTCTATCCACCCTGAAAATGTATCTATAAAAACTATAACCATGAAGCTGTTTTCATCAGTGTACCAGTTTGGACTTCCTGGCCAGGGTTGGTCTTCTGCCAGGAGGTCAGGGCAGTGATGGACGGGAGCAGAGCATTGGTCTCAGGTAGTAGAGTAGCAGGATTCAGTACAGCCAGAGGAGCAAATATCACCCTCTCAGTCAATAATAGGCTCTGGTAGTGGGTCATTCTAGCATTAGTCATCCATCGGTCAGGGGGCTGTCGGATAATGCTTTCAAGGGCATGGGGTGCCACCACTGTAATCTGCTGTTCCAAAGTCAGTTTATCAGCATCCTTGATAAGTAAGGCCACAGCCGCAATAGCTTTCAGGCATGTGGGCCATCTGCTTGCAACAGGATCTAGTTTCTTAGATAAGTAGGCCACTGGCCTCTTCCAAGGTCCTAAAGTCTTTGTAAGAACGCCTCTGGCAACCCCTGTCCTTTTATCCGCATATAGAGTGAAAGGCTTGGTTAAGTCTGGTAAGGCTAAAGCTGGTGCCATTAACAAGGCCTTTTTGACATCTTTAAAGGCCTTCTGATGTTCAGAGGTCCAGGTGAACCCTCCTCCCTCCTTGGTGAGGGGAAATAAGGGGGCTGCCAGTGTAGCAAAACCCGGAATCCATAGTCTACAAACACCAGCAGTGCCCAGGAATTTTCTTACCTGGCGTGGGGTGGTCGGGACAGGAATCTGGATGACAATCTTTTTCCTGGCTTCTGTCAGCCATCACTTTCCATCTCTCAGGGTTTATCCCAGATAGGTGACCTCAGTTTTACATAACTGAGCCTTCTTAGCAGAAGCCCGACACCCCAACTCACCAAGTTCCGCCAGCAGTCTCTTGGTTCCTTGGAGACACTCAGATTTAGTTGATGCTGCCAAGAGTAAATCATCTACATTGTTAGCTGAGGATTTTCAGCTCTGAAGGAGGCCAGATCCCGATGAAGAGCCTCATCAAAGAGGGTAGGGGGGTTTCTGAATCCTTGTGGCAATCTAGTCCAAGTCAATTGTCCCATTAGTCCAGTGTTAGGATCTCTCCATTTAAAAGCAAAAATGGGTTGACTGTCAGGATGTAACTTTAAGCAGAAAAAAAAAAAACCATCTTTTTTCTATTCCCATTCGGTCTGGGTCTTCTGTTGCCCAGGTTCCCTGTCTGTCTAGGCCCTGTGTTCTCTCTCTCTCTCTATCTCCTACAACTGCGGCCAGTATCCCAGTTAAGTTTCTTTCTTGTTTGCAATCCCACCTGTCCTCTCTCTCTTTTCTCTCTCTCTCTCTCTCTCTCTCTCTCTCTTGCTCTCTCTTTTATTATACTTTTTTTTTGCCTCTCTAACAAGATATTTATAAAGGCCATAGCTACAGCCGTTCATTGTCCCTCAGAGGTCGGGTCAAAGGGAGTGTAATGCCTATAGGCCTCCATCAACCTCTCAAGGAATATGGACGGTGGCTCAACAGGACCCTAAAGTATTCCTCTTACCTTGGCCAAATTGGTGGGGTGCCGAGCGCACCTCTGAGACCTGCCACTAGAGTCCCGCGGAAAAACTGTCAGCCGCTCCCTACCTGCAGCCGTGTTGAAGCCCAATCTGGTCGATCAAGGGGGAACCCAGCATCAATCTCATTCAGGAGGGTAGTGGGGGTCCCATTGTCTCCTGGGACATTCTTTTGTGCCTCCAAGAGAATTCTCTCCCTCTCCTCTGTAGTAAAGAGAACCTGCAAAAGCTGTTGGCAATCATCCCAGGTAGGTTGGTGAGAAAGCATCAGGGATTCCACCAGACCTGTAAGACTAGCAGGGTTTTCAGAGAAAGGCCCGTGGTTAGCTTTTTAATTATATAAATCAGCTGAGGAGAAAGGCCAATATTGTAAGGGTTGCAAAGCTGGTGGGTCCACGGGGGTGAGGGAGCGGGGTGGGGGGTGACCATTCAGAGAGGTAGAGCCTCCAGGCTCAACCCTCTCCAGCTCCGAGTGCCAGTTGCCTGCCCTCCCCCCTCTGCTCCTTGTAGTTCCAGGCTCCGGGCTGGAGCTGGGGCTGGCGCCGGGGATGCATACAGTGGCTGGGGATAGGGGGGTAGCGGCGGCGGGCTTGGCCATTCGGGTGGCTCCTCAATCTCCGGATAGATCTTAGGCAGAGCCAAAGGCTTTGTTTTCAAAGCTGGCTTTTGTTTTAATTTGGCCTCTGTGCCATGGAGAGCCAGGGCTCGGGAGCCTGGCTTTTTTTTTTTTTTTTTTTTTCACCCAAGGTTTTACCCATGGGGTTGGGTTCTGGACCAGGTCTTGCCAAACAGTAATTTATGGCTGTTGGTCAGGATGAGACCCTGGTCCTTCCTTAAAGACAATGGCTTTTACCTCAAAAATAATGGTCCAGTCAAAAGTCAAAAGTAGGCCACTCCGAAGCACAAAAAGTCTGTCTTTTTTTAATCTCAACTGACAAATTATGAGCCCTAGTTCTAACTTCAGTCCAATGATCCAGTGTCAAACTTAGAGGAGTCGTTATGGTCTGTCCCATTGTCACAAGTCACACAAAACATAAACACAAGATACACAGAAAAACACTACGAAAAATCTTTCTCAATCTTGAATGCCAGCATCACTCCAGAGAAACAAATGGCCAAGAGGTCTCTCGCATCCCCTCTCTCAAGAGGACCATTGTATCCTCCCCGGCACCCAAATGGGGCCCTCCCAGGCGTCCCTGGGGTCCCCTGTCCTCCTGGGATATCTCCCAGGGCTACAGCCGCTGATCCACTAGCTCGTCTGCCTGATCACTCCGTCTGTCTCCTCAAGAGATGGAAACAGCTGTCAAACCAAAAGCAACCTTCTCAAAGTCAACTTTTGCTCAACTTTTGCGCAAACCATATAACAGAACCAGACAACAGAGACAGAATTTTCACAAACCAGACAACAGAAATAGGCCCAAGACATAGAAATCTCACCTCCAAGTGGGTTCTTGTGGAGACTGGGGTGGTCACAAATTCCTGGCCAATGCACCAAATGAAAGACTCGGCGGAGGGAAGTCCATCTCCTGACTCCCGATACTCAGGATATCACGGCCACCCAAAAACTCGCAAGAGACCTTCTTGATGCAATCGCAAGAGGTTTATTTGGAGTGGGGGTCAGTGCACTGAGGACGCCACTCATATCCCATGCAGGGGTAGGAGCTGCGACCTCAATTTGGGGGAGAGTTGACTATTTAAACCACAACCCAAGGGGGTGAGGGGAAATACAAGTGGAAAGTACCAGCCCAGCCCATTGTTTACCACAACCCAAGGGGGTGAGGGGAAATGCAGGTGGAATGTACCAGCCCATTAGTTAGTCAGCAGGAAACATCTCAGGAATGAATTTAATCTTACTTTACTATGAGCTTTGTGGTTAGCTAGTTCCTGGAGTGTGGCTGGCCTGACTCCACTGTCTGTCACGGGGGTCTCTAAAATTTTTATTCCTCTCACCATCTGCCTTTCCTCTTCCTTACACCACAGGGAGGTTTCTCTCCCTGACATTTCCCTCATCTGCAGAGTACTGCTGCTCAGCTAGGGCTGTAATAAGGCAGGAAGTGATCTCTATTGTCCTGGTGTGGCCTACATCTTACAGGAAGCATCTATGTCATGGCTTTGGGTGGGGAAAGGCTTTATTAGCATTGCCGTCTTTCTCAAGCGTGGCCTCTTCCCAGCCACAGTCTCTTCTCTGTATCCGGGTGAGATTCTGGAGCCAAGGGGAGGAAGGCTTTGCTTCCATTCTTTTTCCCATGGCAGTGGCCCCAAGAGAGAGCTTTCTATCTTCTAAAAAGAAGTGCAGCTTCACAGTGAGTCACAATTAAGGGCAACACCTCAGTTTCAGCTGCTCACTGTCTGCTGTCTGTGCTATGTGGGGCCACAACTCCCAATCCCTCTCCACACACATCATAGACAGCACACAAGCCTAATCTACTAGGGATTTCTCCAACATGCAGCTCCATTCTGCCCGCTGTGTTTGAGATATTTCTTCCAAATGGTTGCTCTCCACATGACCATCTTCTCATACAGCTGAGAAAAAAGCATATGCATGTGTCCATCCAAAAATGAGCAACCTTGTGCATCATGAGTGTGAAATGAAGGATGAGATGTGGCAAGGGTTGAGTGACCAGCAAAGGTAGAAGGTAACTTAGAGGGTAGTCACAGGGGAAGAGAGGTGGACCCTGTGGGGATGAGATCTCATGAAGGTGTTAGATCGGCCCCACATGCATCATGACTAATGCTCAGGTAAAGCCCAGGTGTCTATCAGGGAGAGGAATTAGCTAGTAGGGTAATAATGCCAGCACACACTGAGATACCATATTGTACAGCTTTTGCCCAGGCATCCTCTCTTGACTACAGGTGCCCTATGACCCGGGCCACATAAGACCAGGTGCTGAGCAGTACCGTGTCTTGTCTAGTCACCCAGTGAGTATGCCACAGAGAAGAATTCGAAGCGAGTTACTCCAAGGACACATTCCAACCTCTTCATACTGCTCAGGTCACCTAGTATAGTACTGGAGAGGAAGCCTGTTCCAGGCTAACTCTGTGGAGGGAGCATGGTGAGGGAGGGGCCCCATGCTGCAGAATGAGCCAAGGGGAGGTGAGGGCACCTGTGTGGTGTGTCTTGAGGATTTGGTTTGGAGAAAGTCTCTAGACAGAGTGTATGAAATGTCTGATGTTAAGAATTCAATGTTAATATGTTTTGTGCCCAATGTCATTTTAAAATTCAATTTTTAAAAATTTTAATTATTACTTCTTGGGGGATGATTACAGGGGTATCAGATGACCAGGAGTTGGAGTTTCAGGCATCTGTGAACTGCCTGATGTGGGTGCTGGGAATCAAACTCGGGTCCTCTGCAAGAACCACTTTAACTACTGAATTATCTCTGCATTTCCCAAATTGCATTTTTAAAAAACAGGGTCTCATGTAGCTCAGGCTGGCCCTGAGACCCCCTATACAGTTAGGAATGACGTTAACTTATGATTACAGGTATGTGCTACTTTGCTTGATTTATGCAGTATGGGGGTTAGAACCCAAGGCTTCATGCATGGTTACCAACTTAGCTAAATTCTCTGTCCCTGAAAAGATCCTTCCAAGAAGAGTTAAATATTGAATTATTTTCTTATTAACAGCGTGGGATTTAAATGTTAAGAACTGAGTTAAAATCCTGACTCCACCAATCATCAGCAAATAGCACTATGGAACTTCTGGTTTTAGTTTTAGTCTTTAGCCCTTCTGGACATTTGTCTTCTCAATGGGAAAAATGAAAACATGGCACTCAGGCACCCAGTCTGTTGAGAGGATGAAGTAAAACAATGAAGATAGAATACTTTTGACAATGTCTACTGCAAGAATCACCAATTTTGTCTATCTAGTCACCAAATATTGACAAATTTTTTGGCTTTTTTTATGAACCCCCAGCAAAGTTTCTTCAAAGATTTCACTTTCATAGACTTCATATGCTACAGCTGGAAATAAATAAACATACATCAGATGAGAAGTGCTTTGGAGAACAGTGATACAAAGGGAGAGGAGGGAGTATCAGAGAAGAGCCCCAAATCCAAATATTGCACCAGGGATTGACAAGGACTCTCTTATGAAGTGATGTTTGAGTTGGGGTCTGTAGTAAGCAAGGGAAGCAATCAGAGGTCTTAGGAGGAAGCTAGGAGAAGAGGGAAGAATGAACAGGGAGTTCTTGAGTCTGTAGCATGCTGGGAAACCTGAAGAGCAGGAACCAGCAGGCAGAGTGGAAAATGAGGAATGGAAGGAGATGAAGACACGGGGCTGGGGTTGGGAGAAGCTCTAGGTAGACAGTGTGGCTTTTAGGCAGGGTGAAGTTGGCAACTTTGGTCCTGAGATGGGGAGCCACAGACATGTCTAAGTAGGGGTAGGCTCAGTACTACTTTTGGCCTGGCTGCCACATGGAGTATAAACTGCAGAGAGGGGCAGGTGCAGCTCCAGAGAACTCATCAGGATGAATTTGTAATATAAGGAAATGATGGCTACCAAATGAGAAGAGATCAGATCCAGCATGGAAAGTGGAGTTGACCAATGTTTGATGGACAGATCGTGGTGTAATAGAGGATGAGCAAGGAAGCAGACTCACAGCTTACCAGAAAGACTGAGAGAAGCAAGTTTGGAGATGAGTGAACCCTATTAGTTTGGGCTGTTATGCTTGATGCCCAAGAGAAAGGCCAAGCACATAAATAAATATAGGAGATCTGGCATGCAGGCAGAGGTAGGGGCTGGAAATAGAAATGGCAGGTGAAACAGAGAAGTATTTGTAGAGCCATTCATCTTTCCCTTCCATTTAAGATACTTTTAGTACATAGAAGACTCTGGGAAAGAGAGGTGGGGCTTTGAATAGGATTTACTCCTTCCCAGTGATATCTATGCTTTGTGCTTACTGGTCCACAGAGAGTTACATAAGATGGTCTGTGGTCTGACATGCTCTAGTTGCCTAACTAAATAAGGACTCATGAAGTATAAGACACTTCAAAGAAGAGGTAGCACATCCAGCTAGTACAAACCAGCTGACCTCCCAGGGAAGCAGAAGAAAGGTCTTGAGAGTACAAATCTCAGCAGCAGGATTAAAGAGTGATAGGTGGGGGTACAAGTAGGAGTGGGTGGGGCATACTCTTCAAGATAGAAGGGACAGTGGATGGGCCCCCATATGCTTCCCCGGCTGTTCTGAGGGTACACTTCCCTGAAGGCTTCTGCAGGGGATTGGCCAGTAATCAGTAATTGTGGAGCCTATTTGCTTTTCAGCTCAAATCTCAAAACTCCAACCTGTAGGGTTTCTTTCTCTTTTTAATTTTTTTAAATTTCCTCCAGTTACATCTCAATCACAATCTCCTCCTGACTCCCCCCTCCAGTCCCACCCTCCAAACCTCTTCCCCCTCACACCCCCCATCCACTTTCTTTTTTTCAAGTTTAAGGTTTATCTTTTTCCCCCTAACAGCTCCCCCTTTCAGTCCAACAAATGGCTATTTCTCTTATAACAACAAATACAATACAAAACAACAAAAATAATTAGGCCACAATTATGAAAATTATAAGGCTTAGCATACATTCCCAATATCCAGTCCATATATATTTGGCAACTGACTTTAACATTCTACTATGTAACCATCTCCATGAGTTTAAAGATCTATATCCAACTCAGCTTCCATCCTAACTTGCATCTCCATTTTAAAAACATCTTCTTAGATCCAGAACACCCTCTTAATTCCTAAACAACTCATAATTTAGCTATGGACTCTAGCTATCTAATCTTCAACCACATCAGAGACCTGAGAGGGATAAATATATCTGATGATGAGCATTGAAGAAACTCCAATTGTAGCTGGTTGAATTACTGGCAAACTTGTCACTTGGCAAGAAAAATCCCTTGCTTCAACTGTAGACAGACTTCTGTCCAAAAAGGACAAAACTTGGATGCAGGTAAGTGGACAGCCTAGCTCTGCCAAGACAGGGTAGGCAAGTCCTTCATAATTCCTGCTCTACAATCAATGTCTGTCAGAGAAACAGGGCCAAATGGCTGAAGATTGATGATCTAATGTATGGAGAGAAATTGGGAACTGTCCAGGCAGCCAGTTGTATGTCATTTCTTCGTTTTGGGAACTGCTGGCCCTGCACTTCCTGTATAATCAGGTATATTTATCCTGAAGGATTTCTTAAGGCGACCGTGTCCCTCTACCAGCTGCATAATTCAGTACAGGCTTCTGTTTCACCGAAGGAAGTCTTTCTTGGGTCAGAAACTCCAGCAGTCTGTGATGGAGAGCCCATGACAATTACTTTTATGTGTCAGCTTGATGGAGCTATGGAATGCCCATATAGCTGGTAAGACATGCCCATATTACTGGACATGTCTTTGGTTTTTTTTTTTTTTTTTTTTTTTACTGGACATTTCCAGGAGAGGTCAGCATTTGTATCAGCAGACTGAGCAAAGATCACTATTACCATTGTGGGTGCCATTATCTAACTGAGGGATAGATTAAAATAAAACAGGTCAATGGCAAGACTCTCTTCTTTTGGACATTTCTCCCCTCCTTTGGACACCAGATTTCTCGATTCTTGGAGCTTTGGACTCTAAGACATACCCCCAGTCCTTTCCCACACCCGTCCTTCGCCACTCCCCAGTCTTCCTGCTTCCCTAGCTTGCAGATGACACATCATGGGGCTTTGCTGCTTTCACATTTCCAGGATCCAGTCCAGAACACAACACATCTCTCCTTGCACATCTATGTATATCCTATTGATTCTGTTTTTCCAGAGAACCCTAAGAAAGAAACTGAACACTGTCATTTGCATTTAAGACTGTCCAAATGGGATGTATATCTATGGAACAAATTGTAATGAAATTAAAACAAAACTAGTTAAATTAAATAAGAATATACATCAAGTCACAGGCATAGTAAAACGGATAAGAATTTTACCCAGTCAGAGGCTTCTTAGAAGTGTGCAGGGAAGAGGTAATGTGCACAACAGAGTTCCCTCTCCAAGTGATTCACAATAGAAGAGAGGATGCTACCTCTGTGGGTCCAAGGAAATGCTTAGATATAGGAATCATCAAATTCATGGTTCAAAGGCCTTTTGAACAAGGAGGCAGCTCAGAAGGTAAGATGCTTGCTGCACGAGCATGAGATCTGAGTTTACAGATCCCCAACACTCATGCTAAAAAGAAAAAGAAAAACAAACAAACAAACAAACAAACAAAAACTAGTGCATTATTCCACTAATCCCAGAATGAGGAGGTAGATTCAGGAAGATCCCTGGGGCTTGATGGACAACCAGTTGAGTTGTATTGACTCACTTAAAAAATAAGGTAGAAAGCAATTGGGGAAGAGAGCTGACATTGATATCTGGCTTCTACATCCAGACACATACATGTTTACAATACTCTCATAACATACATAAGTGTGTACACACAAACACACACTCACACACACATACACACATGCATGTGTGCATGCACTCCCCCCAAACCAACAAACAAAAAGTTAACAACAAAAACAACAGAAACCTGTGTATATTTATAGCTACTTCTATACCTAGAGATTCATCATATCTAGGATATGGCCTGGAATTCTGCCTTGTAGCAAGTACTTCAGGTGATTTTGTTTGAATGATCATGGACCACAACTGAGGAAATGCTGGGATGGAGGACAAATGCTCAGTCAAGGAGGCTAAAGGTTAGGACAGAGTTTCAGTATTGGAGAAGTTGTTTTTGTTGACAGTAGAGACTGAATCCCAGGTCTGTAGGCAGCTCAGTAAGGTAACAATAGGAGCAGTTGCTAACTGAACCTGTGACCAGCTACCTGTGGTGACCAAGTATTGGGTCCATGAACACAAGCCCCCTCCCAGCCCCGTGAAATGGCAAACAAGACATGGAAGAACTAAGAAGTGGAACCAACAGTTCCACCTAGGCAACTCCACCTAGGAAAAGTGCAGAAATTGCCACTAAGCTACATGGTATGGCAACATAAAGTGTAGGGTGTGTGTGTGTGTGTGTGTGTGTGTGTGTGTGTGTGTGTGTGTGTGCAAGTGTTTTAACCATGGCTACCTGAGACAGAAGCATTGTTTCCTGAAGATTCATGAATTAATTCATCTGTGGTACCCTTTGGCTGGGTATAAAAGAATTGTTTCACAACCGTAAGTGAAATTATATGAAGGAGGCTTCATTTGTGTGTATGAACACCCCATATAGATTCATCACTTCTGTCTATGTCAATAGAGTACTTTAGAAAAAGTGAATAGTGGGATAGACAATATATATTATGTAGAGAGGATAACGACACAGCTTAGACCAGACTGTGAGAGTTGGTGCATGTCGAACCTGTGTCTTAGATAGGCTCATTCTGCTGAGATGGTTATCTTCTCTCTTGATTGAGAGAGTAATGTATCACTATGGACAGGTATCTAAATAAGTGTTGAAACCATGACAAAAAGATACAAAATTCTTTCCTTTAGGCTGTGTTATGTGGGCTCTGTTACAAGTTTTGAAATCATTAAAACATCATACTGTCTGGCATAGGCATTGTTTGCTTTCCTGTTTTCATGATGTTTGAAATGAATAAGAGACTTTGCTTTACCATATTTACAAGATTGGTCTATTAATTTACAAAAGCACATAATTGTTAAGGATAATTCTACTTGTTAAATCTGGCACAACAGAAGTTTCAATTGCCTCTGAGAATCTGACATGTTAAATTTGTGACTGTAGTTTATATGTCTCAAGAAATGTAATTAATTGCCGGGTGGTGGTGGCGCACGCCTTTAATCCCAGCACTCGGGAGGCAGAGGCAGGTGGATCATTGTGAGTTCGAGGCCAACCTGGTCTACAAAGTGAGTCCAGGACAGCCAGAGCTGTTACACAGAGAAACCCTGTCTCGAAAAACCAAAAAAAAAAAAAAAAGAAATGTAATTAATTAAAAAGCAAGTAGATAAACATTGAAAGTGATTTCATCTGTTAAATTTAAATTAGTTGAACATTAATCAAAGAACTGATAGAATAATTTCTTGCATTTTTTTCTCAGGGGTTGAAAAGATGGCTCAGCAGCACCGCTCCTGCAGAGGATCCAAGTTTGGTTCCAGTACCCACATTGTGGAGTTCACAACTGCCTGTAACTACAGCTCCAGGGAATCTGCTGCCCTCTTCTGGCCTCACAGGCACTTGCACTCACATGCACAGAGCCATTCACCACTCCAACAGGCATACTTAGTAATTTTTTTCAAAGAAAAGTCAAACTTTTTACAATTCTTTTTAAAAATATATATATATATATATTTATTTATTTATTTTATGGCCATTGGTTTTGCCTGCATGTATGTCTGTGTTTTGGTGTTGGATCCCCTGGAACTGAAGTTATATACAGTTTGAACTGCCATGTGTGTGCTGGGAATTGAACCCAGGTTCTCTGGAAAAGTAGTGATTACTCTTAACTGCTGAGCCATTTCTCCAGCCCCTACAACTCCATTTAATTGCTAGGTTTATAAGTAGAATAAGATCATTTGTAGATTCAGCTTAAAGGATTAGGGAAGAGTACTTTTTAAAAGTTTATATGTTTATATATCTATATAAGATTTTTGGAAAATGAATTATGTGTATAGATTTTCCATGTACAAAACCATCTTTTCTTTACATAAAAAAAGAAATTATAAACATATCCTTCTTAGCTCTTGCAGAACTGCTCTAGGTTCTTGCCATTATTACTCATACTGATTTCTGCTAATCCTGAAATAAGAGACATATCACTATTGCCTATTGCATTTACAGGACTTCACTGAGCTTAGACATCTTTAAATTTTTGAATTGGACATTTCTGGCCATCTTGAGATTTTTTTTCCCCTGAAGTTTCAAAATTGAAAGGAACAGATGAAAAACTTGAATACATTCTAAAGAAAATCAGCACCCTTCTTGGGCTAGCAAAGAGAAAGCTGGGCTCCGGGAGGAAAGAGGATGATGATCCGACAAGGGAGTCAACAGAAGTAAGGATGCCACAGCTCTTCTTTCCTGCATGGAATGACCCCTTACCAACAAGTCAGGTGTAAAGACTGTCAAGAATGATTCATTCAGAAAGTGGCAAAAATACTTTAGTAAATGCAAAGTGAGGAGACTGACATTTTCTTATCTGGATGGTTGATGGGAAAAGAGAGAGGGAAGGATGGTGTATGTATTCCACCAGGGATGCTCCAAGGGGGTTGTGTGGAATGTGAGGCTGTACTTGCTACAACAGCTGAGTCACAGACAAGAAAGGAGCTGCACTATTGTTAGGAGGTGATTGTTTCTAATTACCATGAAAGGCTATGATTGCTTAAACAAGATGGGAGTGAGAAAGATAAAGGACCAGACTCTTCCGTGGGCACTAAGCAGTTGTTAAAGAGCTGTTAAAATCACTATCCTTGTTAATAATAAGCTATTGTAAGCATTTCTTCTGATGTTCATTTTCCTGTAAATAAGCAAAGACTTTAAGGGATAGTGTGACTCAACTCCCTACTTGGTAACTCTTGGACTCTCCCTACTGTATTGGTTGCCTTGAGCAGAAGGCTCATCAAATACCTAGGGAGACTACCCTTATGCTGCTGCCTTATGGGAGCCATTTTGAACATTCCATACACAACTGGAGGAAACTACACAAGGACTACAGCTCTTTGCTGTGTCTCCTTAAGGTACACCCCAGGTAGGACTATTTCAAACAGTTTGTGCTGGGTATCTTGCTATCATAAGCCTTGGTGAATTCTAGATGACCTGGGGCAATTTCTGTCCGGGTTAGGAGAGCAGTTCTCCTGATGTCTTACTTAGCAAAGGGACTGGTGAGACTCCTGCAAGAGGGATGATGTCATGATTGGTGTAAACTCAAACTTTTATTTGTTTATAAAGTTAGTTGTGATTGGTGCAAACACCACTCCTTTGGATTTATAAGCTGGCTGTTCACCTCACTAAAGGAGCAACTGACAGATTCCTTCCTGTGCTGTGGCCACTAACATTGCAATATCAGGTCCATTAAAAGGCTTTTCTTGTGTGGCATTTTCTTGCCTATGTTGAATAGGGTGGTGCATTCAGACTATTAACATGACAAGAAATAAAGCAAGCAGCAGAAGGCGGCAGCGGGAGTGAAAACAGTGTAGCAGATACCCTTCAACAACCTGCCTTAAAGAAAGCTTCCCCAGAAAACCCCAGATGGGGAGGGAAGGGCAAAAGGGTGGGCGGCAGGGGAGGAACTTGTCTCTCAGGGAGAGAATTCACACAGTTCTGACCACGTATCTCCCCGACAACTGAACATGAACTTATCTCATAGTTCGTGCTTCATAATTACTATAAAACTGTAACACTGCTACAGTAAGGGATAGAATTTGAGATCTTTCCTCTCCCTAGTTCTGGTCAAACTAAATAAATGTATTTTTTTTCCTTTTTTCAATTTGGTTCCCAATTTTAACAGTTTTAAAAAAGATTTATTTTTATTTATTTGACTGTGTGAGAAATGCCACATGCATGCAAGTGCACAAGAAGGTCAGAAGAGGACACTAGAGCCCCTGGAGTGGGAGTGACAAGCAGCAGTGAGCTGCTTGCTATGTGTGCTGAGAACCAACCCTTGGAAAGGTACAAGTGCTTTAAACCACTGACTCATCTCCCTAGCCCTATTTCCCAATTTCTTTTAAAATACATAGTAACTACGGCAGTGGGACTGTGGATCAAAGGGCCTGGTAAAATGTCCATCTGGGCATGTTGCCAGGAAGTTCAAATTTTGTTGGGCAGAGTACTTACTAGTCAGTTTTCTGTAGAGCCTGGCTAAGATTTGTGTGTTTTTTCTATTTAATGTTAATTTCTTTGTTTGAGATGTAAAAGCCATTTGGACTCACCTTGGCACATCATCATTGGTCACATGTCCCCATTGTCAGAGGCTTGGGTAGTCATTGAGGTTCCATTGTTGTAGGGCAGAAGAAAGGTACTCAGGGCTAAGGTATTTTGGAAGTTTATCTTCTTGCATTTGAATTTGAATGTATTGTTTTGAGACCTCTATTACAATGTATGTAGGCATGAGGATTATTGACTCTATGCTATCTTGGTGACCAACTGACCTTTTAGGATCTGAGAGTATATACTAAGTTAATGTAACATTCCATGGGTTCTTTGGCATATTGTCTGTAAGTCTGCATCTATGATGGTTGGTGTGGCAGTTTGAACAAGAATGGCTCCCATACTAGGATTTGAATACTAGGTCACCAGGGAGGGGCAGTACTTGAGAAGGATTAGGAGGTGTGGCCTTGTTGGAGGAAGTGTGTCACTGGGGGTGGAGTCTGAGGTTTCTAAAGCCAATTCCAAGTCCAGAGTCTCTCTCTTCCTGCTGCCTGGGGATCTGAATATAGAGCTCTCAGCTCTGCCATGTGCCCTGCCATGATAATATGGACTAAACTTCTGAAACTATAGGCCCCATTTAGCCCCAATTAAATGCTTTCCTTTGTAAGAGTTGTTGTGGCCACGGTGTCTCTTCACAGTAATAGAATACTGGATTAGACAGTTGGCATGATGGATGCTGAAAATCTGAAGGCTGCACCACTTGTCCTATTAGAGGTTTCTGTATACCAGCAACCCCTGGACACTATGAAGGGACAAACATTCCCTTTAGTCACCCCTGGAAACTGTAAGTGACTAGAACATTAATGGAGGTGTCAGAATGCCTGGTCCATCTGATGCCTCAGTGTCAAAGGGAATCATCAACAGAACATAGCTTTTGAGAGTTGGAAGGCAACCAACAGCTTACTCAGGAGGAACACAAAATGGCTGGACCCACTCCTGGAGCTACCTCCCACCCTTGGAGTTGAGACTTTCTGGGACACGTAATTGGGGTAGTTGGCCCACTGATAATAAGGGATTTGTATTAAGTAGCAAATTTTCCTGATCTCAAACATTCCCTAGCACTGACTCTTGATTCGACCACCAAAATGGGCCTCTAGCATAAAACAGCACAGGGCAAAACTTAACCAGCCTCTAGAGTTCCTGAAAACAAAGCTAATGTGCCGGTGGCTGTTTCATTTTTTATTTTTAAAACTCTGCATGCTAAATTACCCTTCTTGGCACACCTAACTTAAAATGGGGGAGGGCATTCTTAGGATGAATTCTGGACTTGGGGGCTGTTGCCAGTCTTTTTATCAGCTCTCCCTGGAGAAAATTGCTACTCAAGTTCTTTCTCCCAGTCAGGGCTCACAGTAATGGGACCATTAAAAGGCCACAGAAGAGAAGGCAACATTGCTTACAAAAAACAAAGCAGATGGTCTTCATTTGTTTCACTCCATCATAAATATAATTTGGATTTAACTATCTGTTCATATACTTGATATGATAAATATGCATGACTTTACTTAATAAACATAGGAACTGTTAAATTCTCAAAATCTATTAAAATTGTATGTTTGTGTTTACTCACTATGTTCCAGAAAACATTGAAATGTTTCTAATACATCATCAAGAGAAATCTAATCTTCTAAAACAAGTGTTTTTGAGAAGCAATAAACATCTACAAAAATTTGCTAAAGATACAGTTTCCTTACATGAAAAAATATTCACTGAGTCATATTATAAAAGTTTGTTACATTACACAATTTTGTATTGACTACACAGATTACTAAGTAATTTCTCTAAAAAAAAAGATTCTAAAGAAATTAATATTTTACATTCATTGTCTTTCCCAAGTAGTCAAGGATAATAGAAAACAGGAGGACATAAAAATGCTTTCTGTTTGTCAAAATGTGCTATTTTAAGTGATTTGGGAAATTATTACATGAGGAAACCAAACCCAATTGTTTTGTAACATTTTCTTAATATATGGAAGTTGTCAAGCATTATTTTGTGGAGATATAGAAATACCTCAAGACATAATTATAGAAATAAAATTAAATAGCTCTAAATAATGTGCATTAAAAAGCCTTTCATTAGATTGTTGCTAGAGGCTTCTTTTTCGGGAACACTCATATATGTGCAATTGTTAAAGGTAAGATTTTATTAAGACAGAAGTACCTTCAAAATCATGGATGTATATAGTAGTCAAGGACCTTTATGTTAGCTGGAGAAATGACTGAGTGATTAAGAACACTTGCTGCTCTTCCATCTCTTCCATAGGACCTGAGTTGGATTCCCAGCACGTGTATCAGGCAGCACCCAACTATTCATAACGATAGATTCTTTGTAGCTCCAAAGGAATAATGCCCCTTTCTGGCTTCTGTGGGCACTCACACACACACACACACACACACACACACACACACACAAATACACATAAGTAAAAAAAAAAACAAATCTTTAAAAAAAACTTCATGCTAAATCTCTTCTTCATAATGTAATCACACAAGATGACAATCCCCCTCCAAAGAGTGACAGGACCTAGGAAAGCTTTATGTCATATAACATGAGCATAGACATAAACATGTCTAGACAGAAGTATTACAGACAGAAGTACTATATTATTAGGCCTTATCAAGAAGAGAGAAAACTAACATATTGTATTTAAATGGTGATTAAGTTGTTAAAATATGATTTCATAAAATGCTCAAACTGCCTTTTGTTAGACAAATATAAAATGTAGATTTAAGAGATAAATGATTAAAATAAATCAAAGAATTGGCCCAGTAAGTTGAGATTTTTTTTTTTTTATATCTTCTGGGCTTTGCTCCATATGAACTCTACATACATTTTGTCACTATCAAGATGGGTTATTCTCACTAGTGAAATGATAAAATTGCTACTCAACATCAATTTGTAGTGAATATGTAAGGGCTTCTGAAATGCAGACTCTTAAAAGGGCCACTGGAAGTCAGCCTAACTAACGCTTGGTACCTGTGGGAAACATCTGGCAGCACACGTGGTCCTAGCCAACACGTATACCTTGGGAGGAGGGCATCAGCTGACCAATGAGAAGACAGCTTGATGCATAATTAAGAGACAGAGATATAAAGGAAAGCTCGCGAAACTGGAGAGAGAGGGCTTTTTGGTTGGCATTGCCTCTCAACACTGGTCTACTTCAAATGACTCTAGACTTGAGATTTGTGGAGACTTGCAGCCTAGATTTGAGCTGAAACCATACTGGGCTGAGGTCAAGTCAAGGCTCTGTTTGGAGCTGTAAAAGTCAAGTCGCCAAAGCCGTGGCCTGAGACCCACCCAAAGACTACAGTGCTAAGAGGAAGGGCGACAACGGCCTGCACCTAGCCTAAGGGACAGTGAAGAGACTGCACCCTCAAGTGATAGCATTAGCCTGAGGCAAAGTGCTTGGGCAGGCAACAGAGACTCTCAAAAGGACGGAAGGCTGCCAAGTGACTAAGGCCCACAGATAACGGCCGGAGACTCGCTGAAGACCTTGGTACCAAGTGGGGACCCAGAGCTGCACAGACAGAAAAGGCTTGACCTCACCAGAGGCCTGTGACTAGGTTAGCGAAAATGTGAGATCACAGCCTCAAGTGAGAGACAATAACTGCCAGCTCCTAGGCGGCATGAATATAGCACCTCAAGGCGGCAAGATCAGACAGCCAGTACAGTCAGCAAAGAACAGAAGCCTTGCACCGAGGCCAAGTCCACAAGTGGCACTGGATCTCCTCAGAGAAGGTTCCTAAGAACTGAGTGGCTGAGGAGAGCCCCTGTGGCAGGAGTAGAGTGGCTAAGGGAAACTGGCTACCTGGACCAGTGGGCAGAAGTAGTACTAGGCACAGACAGACAGAGGAGGTCGGTTACAAGTCGAAGTGAGCCTATCATAGCAACACCAGAGCCAGATGACCACTGAGAGACTGCTGATTGTGGTGTTCCTGCAGACAGACTGCTGACCAGTTGCCCTCAGAGGGCCTGCCTTGAGGACATCTTGATCTGGGTATCCTTTCTAAAGTGTTAGGGTTGGTTGGTTGGTAGGTGTTTATAGATATTAATAAATACAGATTAAAAGTTACATCATAGCAATTTATTACAAATCCATAATATTGTGCATTATGTTATAAATAATGTTACAATTTTAATATTTTAATATCAATTTTTGTATGAATATATGTAATAAATTAATAAAAGCAAGCCAGAATCAGTCACAAAGCCAACATTTTCTATGGATAACCAGGCTCAATTTCTTTGAGACTTAATTTTATTTATAACTGTTCATTTTATGTATATGATGTATATGTAGGGGTTCTTGTTTCACAAAATACTTGTAGAGTTCCGAGAATAGTTTGTGGAACCAGTTTTCTCCTTTCACTTATTTTTTAGGATTAATTAATTAACTTATTATTTATGTGTATCTGTGTGAACCTACATGAGTAAATATACACCACAGGCATGTAGGAGCCTTTGGAGGACAGAATCCATCAACTCCTCTGGAACTGAATACAGACTGTTGTAAACTTCCATGTAGGTGCTGGGAACCAAACCCAAGATCCTCTGCAAGATCAGTAAGTACTCTCAGCTGTTAACCTATCTCTCCAGTTCCTCTTTCAACCTTTATGTGGATTCCAGGATTGAGCCCTGGTTACGAGGCTTACATTTTGGGATGGCAAGTGCTTTTATACTTTGAATAATCTCACTGGTCTTCAATTGTTATGTTTATAATACATATGTAGCAAATACTCCTGTATATGTATGTGTGTATAAATATGTGTATATCTATATCTATCATCTGTCTATATATATATATGTATATATATATATATAGATAGATAGATAGATAGATAGATAGATAGATAGATGGGGCTGTAATCTTTTTCGTGACTACTTTATAGCTTTAGTTAAATAGGTAATTGCATTGGTGATATGTTTTGGTCATTGCTACTATTTTCTTTCTCTTATTTACTTATGTATTTTATTTTTCTGAGACAGGGTTTCTCCGTGTAGACCAGGCTGTCCTGGAACTCACTCTGTAGATCACTCTGCCCTCAAACTGAGAGATCCACCTGCCTCTGCCTCCTGAGTGCTGGGAGCAAAGACCTGCATCACCACACTGAGCTATTGATACTATTAGAAGTGTAATATGTTTAAAAATTCTAAATTTTAGTTCAAAAGTTAAAACTCCATTGAATTACGATGTTGATTTCTTTGTATGTTTATAGTCATCTAGGATGTAAGCCTTCTAGATTGTAAAATTTAAAAATGCTTTTCCAGCTGTCAGGCAAACTAAAATTGTTAGTAATGATATTTTTGACCTACATGTGTTCCTGATCATACTATGGCCATCATTTGTACCCAAGCCCTGTGCATTTCAAGGCTTGCCACTCTCACAGCTGAAATAAGATAAACACCAACAACCTAGAGAGTCCTACAGCGCCCTATGCAATAGGAATAACTGAAATGTTTTCTCAATTGCTAATCTAACTTCAAAGTTCTGACTGTGGCTGTTCTAAGCATTTCCTTTCTAGTTTTGATCCTTACCTAAAGTATTTCCAATCAAAGTCATGAAAATGGCTTTCACAAATACGCATTTTCCAAGCAAATTCATTTTTTCTTTAAATATTTGCTGTTTGCTGTATTCTGTGTTTTTCTCATGACTTTGCAACTAAGCTTGTTGGCGTTTTGCAGCCACACAGTTTCTAAAAAAAATGAGTTTGAGAGGGTCTTTGAATCACTAAACCATCATTTACAGGGCAGACCAAATTCAGCTTACAAATAAACTCCAATATAGTTTTAATTTGCATTTCTTTGATGGTCAGGGATATTGAACACTTTAAAATATGCTATTGGCCATTTGTGTTCCTTTGTTTAAAAACTGTATATTTATCTGCTTCCAAGTTTTGTCCTTTTTGGACAGAAGTCTGTCTACAGTTGAAGCAAGGCCTTCATAATTCCTGCTCTACAACCAAAGTCTGTCAGAGAAATGGGGCCAAATGGCTGAAGATTGATGCTGTAATGTATGGAGAGAAAATGGGAACTGTCCAGGCAGACACTGGTATGTCATTTTTTAGTTTTGGAAGCTGCAGGCCCTGCACTTCCTATATAATCAGATATATTTATCCCTCTCAGGTCTCTGAGGTGGTTGAAGAATAGATAGCTAGAGTCTCATAGTTAAATTTTGAGTTGTTTAGGAATCAAGAGGGTGTTCTGGATCTAAGAAGATATTTTTAAAATTATGAGGCAAGTTAGTATGAAAGCTGAGTTAGATATAGAACTTTAAACTCATGGAGATGGTTAGATAGTAGAATGTTAAAGTCAGGTGCCAAATACATATGGACTGGACATTGGGAATGTATGCTAAGCCATATAACTCTTATAATTGTGGCCTATTTATTTCTGTTGTTTTGTATTGTATTTATAGTTATAAGAAAAAGAACCATTTTTTGAACTGAAAGGGAGAGCTGTTGGGGGGAAAAAAGAAATACCTTAAACTAAAAAAAAAAAAAAAAAAAAAGGAAGGGAAGAGGATGGGGGGGTTGAGGGGGAGGAGGGTGGAAGGGTGGGACTGGAGGGGGGAGTAGGGAGGGGATTGTGATTGAGATGTAACTTGAAGAAATAAAAAATAAATTATTAAAAAAAAGAAAAATACACGTATAACTCAGTGAAATAACCCAGAGGATGATGATGGGGTGATGTCACACATTCTAAATGCTAATGAACCTGCTCCCAGAAGCTTGCCTGCTGTATGTCAAGTCAATGCTGTGTTACTTTGCTGGTCTCTGATTGGTTAAATAAATGCTGAGGCCTGAAAAAAAAAAATCTGTATATTTAGTTCATTTGTCCGTTTGTTGATTAGCAATTTTCTTTTCTTGGTTTTTAGTTTCTGCAGTTATTAGTAAATTCTGGGTGGTAACCCCTTTTCCAAAGTGTAACTGGTAAAGATTTTCTCCGATCATGTGAGCTGTCTGCTAAACTGATTGTTTCCTTTACTGTTCAGAAAGTTTTTATTTTCATATAATCTCAACTATAGATACCTAGGGTTATTTTGAGGTACCACCATACCCCAGTAAGAATATTTATCATTAGTAAGTTTGATTACAAATGTTAGTGATGATGGGGGGAAAAAAGAAATACCTTAAACTAAAAAAAAAAAAAAAAGGAAGGGAAGAGGATGGGGGGGTTGAGGGGGAGGAGGGTGGAAGGGTGGGACTGGAGGGGGGAGTAGGGAGGGGATTGTGATTGAGATGTAACTTGAAGAAATAAAAAATAAATTATTAAAAAAAAATTATAATTCAGGAGACGAACACTTATTCCTCATTAGTGGGGGTGCAAGTCAATACAGCCACCATGTAAATCAGCTTTTAGACTTCTAAAAAGAAATTAAAAATAGAACTATCATGTGACACAGTTATTTCATTCCTAGGCATATATCCAAAGAACTCCATATGGTACCATAGAGATACTTGTACCCCATGGCTATTGTTGCTTTATTCAGTACAGCAAAGATTTTGAATCACTCTAATTGTTCAGAAATAGATTAACAGGTAATGAAAACTATTCAGATTTAAAGAAAAATGCAATAAAAATTTATAAGAAAATGGATGGACTTAGAATGTATGTTAAACAAGGTCATACAATCTTAGAAAGAAAAAATGCATGTTATTCCTCATATGCACAGGGTTAGGGTCAATAATCTCTCCTTCTCTTTCTCTTAATACATTGAAAAGAAAACAAAACAAGCAAAGCTTACTATTAAAGGATGAGGAGGAACTGGATGCACGCAATGAACGCAAGCTGTGAAAGACAACATAAAGCTAACTATTTTTCAGTTCTAATTCTGCCATGGATTTTCTGTTCTTGGTGGTGAATAAGTGCATAAAAATATATTCAACAAAGAAAGTATAAAATCTAACATGAAGCTTCACAGCTTCCATTACGAATGGCAACTCAAATTGTAGAAAAGTTCATAAGATGTACATCCTTTGGGTTAATTTCTATGTGTGAAGGATTTGTTATTTGCAATGCTATTTTTATAATAATGATTAAAATATAAATAGAGAGAGAATTATCTCTGTAAGGGAGGTGCAGTGAAACCACTGAACTAGACCACTCAGTGGGTAGAAAACCAGTTTATTGGGAATAAACTGCCAGGTTGTCTCAGGAGAGTGGAGAGCATAAGCTTGATGGGAAAACAAGTGGATTTTATATAAATCAGCAGAGTGGTGGGCTTTGAGCTGATGCAGCCTGTACAGGTTAATTAGGAACCATATGCACTTTGCCTGTGGTGGTTGACTGTTAGGGGTAGAGAAGGGAAGCAATGGGTTTCCTGGCAAAGAGAAAACCTACATCATGAGGTTTCTGAGGAATGTTGAGTTTAGATTTCTGCTTGTTTACCTGGTAGTAATTTAGCCTGGGTTAGGCTTGGACCCTCATCTTAGGACATGGTCAGCACATTACCACTTTGGGGCCTGCTATGTAACCTAACAATCTCCTAGTAAATTCAGGCTGAGAACCCATCACGTCTATGTAACCTAACAATCTCCAAGTAAATTCAGGCTGAGAACCCCTCACGTCTATGTAGTCTATGTAACCTAACAATCTCCTAGTAAATTCAGGCTGAGAACCCCTCATTTCTATGTAGCCTAACAATCTCCTAGTAAACTCAGGCTGAGAACCCCTCACTTCTATGTAACCTAACAAATTCCTAGTAAATTGAGGCTGAGAACCCATCACTTCTATGTAACCTAACAATCTCCTAGTAAACTCAGGCTGAGAACCCCTCACTTCTATGTAACCTAACAATCTTTTAGTAAACTCAGGCTGAGAACCACTCACATCTATGTAACCTAACAATCTCCTAGTAAACTCAGGCTGAGAACCCCT
>CAJQZJ010033071.1:3089017-3102281 GCA_907164525.1 Lophiomys imhausi | reverse complement strand
ACCTAACAATCTCCTAGTAAACTCAGGCTGAGAACCCCTCACTTCTAACCCCCAGTTGCTTCAATTTGACCAAGAACAGGAGCCTTTATTGCTGTCTTCCTGAGAGTCTTCCATAGGTGTAGATCAGACAAACCGGGGAACATCCTGATCTTTTTTTGGTTTGGCTTGGTTTGATTTGGTTGTTTTTCAAAACAACATTTTTCTGTGTAGCTTTGGCAGTCCTGGATCTCACTCTGTAGACCAAGTTGGCCTCAAACTTACAGAGGTCCACTTGCCTCTGCCTCCTGAGTGAGGAATACAGAATCAAACTACAAAATAGTTAATCAGTGTTGGTGTCAGCGTAAGTTAAAGGGGAAATTGTTGTAATCCAAATTGCACCACCTGTGGTTTCCCTTAGGAATGTAACTGCAGCAGATTCCTTGCAGAGAAAGAGTTCTGCACAGTTGCTGACACCAGCCTTTTAACTCCTGCTTCTGCTAGAATTCTGCCTCTGCTCTTTGTTTCAAGCACAGCAGATCTCAGGGATGCTCTGCACCATTCCAGCATCAAGGTCACAGCATCTTAGATCCTTCAAGATGGAGGAATGAACAAAGAAAGTGGGGGAACTAGAGCTGAATCACTGACTCTAAGCAGTGATTGGATCCCAAGGAATGAATATTTCCTGTGGACGTCCAGCTTCAACGCCACAGGGAAACCGAGGTGGGGCATAGATAGATGGCTGACTTTCTCTGAGGGTAAAAGGCTTAATTCATGAGGTTGGAGCTGGTTGCTACAGATGGGACTTTCCACAGATGGTGTCAAGTATCAAAAGAAAAGAGGAGAAAAAAGAGATCGCACTCACACACACACACACACACACAAGATGATGAATAAAGACAGGCTTCAGTTCCAACAAGCTTCAGATATTTCATACATACAAACATACATACATACATACATACATACATACATACATACATACATACAGATAGGCAGGCATATAGATAGACATATAGACATACATATTTATACTCATTCACATGGATAGAGCAAAACTCCAACTAATTTACACATATACATATATGATTTTTATACATATGTACATACACACACACACACACACACACACACATATATATATATATATACACACACACACACCTTTAGTAGATAGAAAAAAGTTCAAGTTCCCTTGCCATACTTTATTTTTCTCTCCCATAGCTTATATGGCCCAGCAACATCTTTCAAGAGTAAAAAAATCACAATGTGGTTGTATTCTATTTTTCTTTAAGTAAATGATTGCAATGAGTATGTTCCCCAATTCCTTCACACAATCAAAAGATATATGTATTATAGGCAAAAAACAAATTATTCCCAAGAACCCACGTACATTTTTGACTAAGCAACTTGTTATAGATTAACAAAGTATAAGCAAGTAAGGTAATTTTCTCAGCCAGTTCCTCTACTGGCAGGCTATTATTTGTGGTTACAAGGAAAAGATTAATTATTTTATTACTTAAAAGGCAGTCTTATAAAATCTTAAAAGAATCACAAATCTAAACTTTTATATATAAAAAGAACCAGTTATTTCTACTTTAAATCCTCAAGGTGCAAATCTACTCATTAACAATTTTATTAAATCATATCAAGAAGCAGAGGGCATCAGCCCAGCTTTAGCAAGAGAGAGGCACATCATCCAGTGCCATTCAGGCTGCTATTCTTGTTTTCTGACCACAAAAAGTCTCTGGCTCAACTTTTTAAAAAGTGCCTTTCTGAACTTTAAATTATTCCTTAAGATTTTCTACATCAGAGTCACTAATAAAAACATCTTAACCTAACTTTACTAACAATCTATTTTTCCAAACTCTTTCTAAAGGTAGTGGTCATTGCTAACAATCTGTCTAAGTTCTTTCTAAGGGTGATGGTTGAATCATCAATCTGTTCTAGCTGCAGTGATTGTAAAAGATCAAGCATTATTATAAGAGCCAGTGATACTGCCCAGTGAGGGGCTGGAAGCCCCCTGAGAGTTTTAATGCAACTCCTAGATTGTAAGGAATGTGATGTGAGGGTAGCAAGCAGAGCAAAACCCCACAATAGCATGACATCCTCAGGACACGTAGTCCTCGGGGCTCTGGTGGACTGCACTCCATAAGTTTTAAAGCTGTTCTGCTGTTCTTTAAACACAGGCCCCAACAATTTCCCCAGAAATTCCATGTTGGAGCAAGAAAGGCTGAAGCCATGGTGTCAGAGGAGAGCTTAACTCCGAGGAAGAGATTGCACATAGTTCTGACAGTTCATCTCAGGTGAATCAACACATGCACACTTATTCCTGGTCTTTGTGTTTAAGTTTTCTTCTTTTAAATTTTAATACTGCTACAGAAAAGATGAAGAGAAATTGAGAAACTTTGTCCCATGTTTTGTTTTGAAATTGACTCATAGTAGAGATATTTGAGAAGAGAGAATTACAACTGAGAAAGAGGAAAATGTCTCCCTAAGACTGGCCTGTAGGCAAGCCTGTGGACCATTTTCTTAATTAGTAACTGCTGTGGGGGTATCCAGCCCATTTTTTGTGGTACTATCCAAAGGCAAGTAGTCTTGGGGTGCATAAGAACTCAGGCTGAGCAAGCCATGGAGAGCAAGTCAGTAGACAGTGTTCCTTCATGGTCCCAGAGGCAGCTGCCCGTCCAGTTTATTGGTTACATCTTGTTTGTTAAATATGGCTACACTTGAGGCTCTTGAACTTTGGGACTCAGGGTTAGGCATGGATCTGGATGGTGTAAAGGGAAGTTGGTTGTGTCAGTCATGTTTAATGTCCAAATTATATCTTCCCAGGAGCTCAGCTTCCCCACTGGGGCAATCAGCTAAGCTCAGGTATGAACTGAAACCATCTAGCCACAGCTGCCTTGTACATGCCTAGTTCTGCATATCTACCTGGCATGTCTCTTCCATGGGCTTTCTTTCTTTTTTTTTTAATGTTTATTTATTTGTTCAAGTTACATCTCAACCACAATCTCCTCCTTCCTCCCCCTGCCAGTCCCACCTTCCCACACTCTTCCCCCTCACCCTCCTATCTGCTTTTTTTTTTAAATTTAAGGTGTATCTTTTCCCTCCAACAGCTTCCCCTTTTAGTCCAATAAAAGGCTCTTTTTCTTATAACAACAAATGCAATACAAAACAATAAGAATAACTAAGCCACAATTATGAAAATTATAAGGTATAACATACATTCCTAATATCCAGTCCATACATATTTGGCAACTGATATTAGTATTCTATTATCTATCTATCTCAATGAATTTAAAATTCTATACCTAACTCAATTTCCATCCTAACTTGCATTATCTACTTAAAAAACACCTTCTTAGGAGCCGGGCGGTGGTGGCGCACGCCTTTAATCCCAGCACTTGGGAGGCAGAGGCAGGCGGATCTTTGTGAGTTCGAGGCCAGCCTGGTCTACAAAGCGAGTCCAGGACAGCCAGAGATATTCAGAGAAACCCTGTCTCGAAAAACAAAAACAAAAAAAAAAAAAAAAAAAAAAACACCTTCTTAGACCTAGAACATCCTTTTAATTCCTAAACAACTTAAAATTTAACTGTGAGACTTTTAACTATCTAGTAGTCTTCAACCACATCAGAGACCTGAGAATAATAAATATATCAGAATATATAGGAAGTGCAGAGCCAGCGGCTTCCAAAACTAAGAAATGATAAACAATTGGCTGCCTGGACAGGCCCCAATTTCTCTCTATAACATTGGTGCATCTGTCTTTAGTCTTTTGGCCCAGTGTCTCTGACAGACATTGATTGTAAAGCAGGAATTATGAAGGACTTGCCTACTCTGTCTTGACAGAGCTAGGCTGTCAACTTACCTGCTTCCAAGTTTTCTCCTTTTCGGACAGCATTCTGTCTACAATTGAAGCAAGGGGTTTCTCTTGCCCAATGACAAGTTCGGCACTAATGCAACCATCTCCAAATGGAGATTCTTCGATGTTCATCATCTGCTTGTAGACAAATGGGGGGTGCTGTCAGGAGCTGACATATCTCAATATCAAAAAATCTTAAGTTAAGAAAATATCTTTGAATGCCATATTCTACATATCTCTTGAGGTTTTTGAAGACCAACTATCTATCTCCATGTATTTGGATAAGCAAATGTTGCTTGTCTCTCAGCAACTTGATTTCTGAATAACTTAGAAAGCATCTGTGTTAAACTATGCCAGTACCTAACAAAATGACATGTTTGATGACTATTAGTTTGCATTTCTTAATTATCCTTAAATAGTTTGTGACAGTTGCTATCAAAAGGCCAAAACTTCCCATTGCATTTTTAAGGGTTACATAGGTACAATACCTTAAAAAGAGTTAACCTTAATTTTGTATCAATATACAAAGATCAATACCAATGTAGCCAAATATAATCTTAATTTTGTATCAATATACAAAAATATAAGAGTATATTCAATAAACTGTCCCTTTTTCTATATCATTCCTAGATTATGTCTATGTCCCATTTTTTCATGTCTTCCCCCCACCACATAGGAGAGAAAGAAGGATAGAGAAAAGAAAAAGAGAGAAATCCCAGAGTCTAACCTCCAAAACCTATTTAACAAAATTATTTAACAATTTGTAACCAATCACCTTAAATAACAACAAACTTCTACATCCCATCAAATGATCAAAGTGGGGGAGGGGGGGAGAAAATCACCCACCCAAACTTCTGGGAATGGGACATCACTCTCTTAAAATTATTTCCTGTTTACTTAGGATGTAGGGAACCTGTTTGGGGCCCAAACAAGAATGGAAAAATGGTTAAGCAAGTTAATAGTAACATTTGATGTTCAGTCCTTTTGTGCTCAGCTATTTAAATGTCCTAAGAAGTGGGTAGTCAGAGACTGAACTTCAGGGTTTTACTGAAGTCCTGGCTGGAACTTCCATGGGCTTTCTAAAGCAATTCTGTAATGTGGTATATCCATACGAGTCCCCTTGGCCATTCTGAGTCCTAGACATACCTGGAAGTCTAGGAATCAGGTGCTCATGGGGAATCCTTGATTGCATCAGCTCAGTGTTGCAGGAAACAGATGGTATTAGGACAGAACGTTGTTAGCTTGGGTACAGCGCCTGTCAAAAACAGAGCCAGGTAGGAAAAACCTTAAGGCAATGCAGATCAGACACATGTCCAATGGAACTGGGGCTGTATAAGGAGATCCCCAAATGGTGAGGCAAATTTTTCAAGCTTTAGTTGACAGAGCACTGAAACAAACTTGGCCCACCCTGGGTCAAAATGGCAAAGTCCCAGGACCCTGAGACACTCCCTTATAAACTGCTGCTGCCTGAGAGGAGTCCAACCGACTCAAAGTAAGGAGGATCTCTAAGGAGCTGCAGCTGGTAGCTGGCCGCCAAGGGCACTCCATGAAGCTTTGTGGCAAGTTCTTTCTCAAAGGGAGCTCTCCCAGAAGCACACTTCTGTAATTGCATGTGAACCAGTGTGGTTTGCATCTGTGTGAATGAGTCCCTTCTGCTTCTACCTGTAAGCAGACAGCTCTACATGTTCCATGGTTCCACAGAGGGTTCTCAGGGAGACTGAGCTCTTGCTGCCTGCAGCAATAATCAGCTGTATAGTGCACTTATGGTTTGATGTCTCCCTCTTTCCCTCATCTCTCATGAAGTCTACTGCCAAAAACTCATCTCTGACTACAAAGGCTGTGTACTGGGTTTCTTAATTCAATATTGCCCTCTGCTGTTGGTATGATGAATTCAGTTTTTTTTTAATGAAGGGTCTCTCTCTCTCTCTCTCTCTCTCTCTCTCTCTCTCTCTCTCTCTCTCTGTGTGTGTGTGTGTATGTGTAGTGTCCTGTCTTAAATGGCATGCTCCTGATTTTATGACAGTGTTTCAGTGTTTGCAAGGACAGATAATTGCAAGGTGTTTTGTTTTGTTTTATTAGCAAAGCCTCTAAGGAATTCCCTCCTTTACAAGCAACCCCTTTCTCTCCTGTGGTTCTTTAGGCTCACACACTTTCTAAGGTTCTTTATTTTCTTCAGATACTGACTTAATTCTGAAGTTATTATTAGTATCTCCCCACTCGGGGTGGAAGACTCTTATTCTGATGCTGAATGTTCTAATAGGGATTATTTATTGTGTCTATCTTTATTTAAGGATCTTAGGTAGCCCAGGTTAGCCTCAAACTATGAGGCTGAGGATGATCTTGAAAGTCTAATCCTCCTGCCTCCACCTCCTAAGTGCTGGGGTTTCTAGTGTTCACCTCCACAGCTGACTGAAGGAGGTTATTTATTCTGTTACTGAATGGGTCTCACTGTAGCTCTCTTGCACAAAACTCTTGCTTTGTGCCTGACTCTACCAACGAAACAATGGTTCATAAGGTGACTCAGTTCCTTAGGTGGATTTACTACTCATCTGGATGCAAATTGCTTTCCCATGTTGGTGTGGCAAAAGAGTAATTCTCTTTGCTCCATTGTCCTGTGTAGCTATGGGAGCATGTCCATAGCGACCTATCTTTGGGTGACTACCATCTTGCCTGAATTTTACTCCAGCTTCCTCCTTCTTGAGTCAGTATTAAAGACATAGCTAAGAACTGTCATTTTTATTAAGGTTTCAAATATACCCAAATAAAATTCACCTCAAATACTTGACTACTAGCTTTAAAATCTTTATCTACTATGGTTCTTTTCTTGCTCTCTGCATTTCCATTTTGGAATTTATGTCTTTTTTTTTTTCTTGATTTCATCACAGGTTTTTCCTAAACTGTTCACAACTTCAGTGAGTCATTGTTTGGGTTTTTTTTTGTTTTTTTGTTTTTTCGAGACAGGGTTTCTCTGTGTATCTGTGTAGACCTGGCTGTCCTGGACTCACTTTGTAGACCAGGCTGGCCTCGAACTCGCAAAGATCCTCCTGCCTCTGCCTCCCAAGTGCTGGGATTAAAGGCGTTCGCCACCACTGCCCGGCTCATTGTTTGGGTTTTTATTGGTTTATGTATTCATCTTTCATTTCACTTACTATTTCTTTGAACTTTTCATGTTCTTTCTTCCATGTTTGTTGGCTTATCCTCCTCCTATTAGTTTATTATTGTCTGGCTTGCTCACTTATTTTCAGTCTTCTTTAATATAAAGTGCAATGTCTGTCTGTGGTTTTGGTTTCCAGCGATTCATGGATAATCTTTTTATCCTCATTTGTAAAATGTCTTAGCCCATCTCCTTCAGAAGGTTTGAGCCTTGCTGGTTATAGCTCTATGATCCAAGCACTCAGGAGGCTAAGGCAGGACAACTGCATGAGTTCCAGACTAGATGGAACAACAGACAAACACCTTCTCCCCTCACCCCTCATGCCCTCTCTCGGGAAAAGAATAACAGGAATCTGAAGCAATAATTATGTTAATACATCTGTACAGTAAAAACACAAGGCAGAGAAGATGACAAAGAAAGAATTGAGACAAGAACCCATGTCCCAGGCTGAATTATGGTACATGCTATCCACTTTACAAGGAATTACGAGGGCATCTGATTCTCCTTGTACCTGTGTTCACTCAATGGGCAAGAGGGCCCTCCCCTTGGAGTTCTCTGCAGGAGAGAGAAAGGAGGGGGAATTATTTTCTTAGTTGCCTTTCATAGTCCATTTCCCACCAGCCAACATGCAGACCACAGGAAGCTCATTCACAGATGTCTCCAGGAGAGACCCCTGCCCTTCAGCATATACTCAAGCAGCCGCATCCAGACCCCACAGGGAGATGTTTCACCAAAGACCAGAGCACTGAGGTACCTACCTGTGTGAGGATCAGAGACTGGGAGTTAAAGAAGATGACCAAGACTGGGGATTCACACAGGTTTGTTTCTCAAATACTCATGGGATGTCCACTTTAAAGGGTAGCTGTTCTGTTTTGTGAGTTATGAAGAAGTATGTTGCAAGATCAGCCCACTGCCATGCCTTGTGGCACTAGTGGGGAAAGATGCCTAGAGATCTGCCTGCTGCCTCCAAAGATGACCTGCCACCATACCCTGAGGTTCAGGTTGGGGAAGATGTCCACAGACCTGCCCACCACCATGCCACATAAGTGGGCTAACGGACACAGAGAGGGCTGCCATTGATGTGGCCTACCTGCAGGGGGACCCACTACAATGTGCAAGTATGTGGTGGACAGATGGGAGAGAAAGAGAAGCAGAACAGTTTGAGCATTGTAAAGAGAGGTGGAACTGGAGACATGAGGGTGGTGAGGAATAGCCTGTTGTGAATAGCCAGCCTGTGGCCTGAAGCTGTGGTGAAGTTGTGACCCATATTGCCACTGACGGCCATGTGTGGGTCTGTGGCCTTGTAGCAGTTGGGGTAAGTGTTGATGTCTGTGGCTCATACTACTACTAGAGACCATGATGGTGCCTGGGCAGCCACCTGGGACCATATAGATGCCCAAGGGCTGTGTAGAACTGGTCCTGCCCTTCATTGGCTATGGCACTCTGGAGTACTGGCCGCACCTCTCCACTGAAGCAAGACTTGAGAGAGCTAGCCCTGCACCTCAACTGGGCAGCACAGCAGAGCCCACCTTGGTGGAGGGGGTAATGGGTGAGATAGCCCGAGGGTGTGAACATGGGAGAACTAGCCCTGTCAATTGTTTGCTGTGAGGTGGAGTGGGCATGGAGGTGATGCTCTCCATCCTCCCCTTGCCACCTGTAGTAGTCTGGAGAGCTGGCTCCTGGTCAGGAGAGTGGGAGAGCTATCCCTGCCCCTCACCAGCTGTAACATTCTGGAGAGTGGGACCTGTACCTCACTGGGGTAAAGAGTACAGATGGCCCTGATGGCAAAGGCAAAAGTGAGCCAGCCCAAGGGTATGAGAGTGGGAGAGCTGGCTCAGCCCCTTTGCAGGCTGCAGCACTTGGGAGAGTGGGCCCTGCCCCTCAACTGGGCAGCACAATGATACTGGTTCTGAAGGCATGGGTGAGGGTGAGCTGGCCAGAGGGCATGAGAATGAGAGCAGGAGAACTGACTCTGCCTCCTGCCCATGGTGGTACTGGGTGGCCTAGCTGGAGGAGTGCTGGAGAGCTCGCCCTGGTGGTGTGGGTGTAGGAGAGCTGGCAGGCTGACCAGCTCAGTTACCATCCAGGTCCAGATCCGGGGCTTTGAGTTGGCCCACCCCAAAACTACATCATCTGTGAGCTGTTGGAGTACATAAAAGGGCCAGTCCTGCTGATCCAAAACTGCAGGATCTCCATGACACAGGGCAACAACAGCCTAACAAGGAGTAGTACCGGTGAGGACCCAATACTGATAGTGTAGCCAGAGGACTCAAATCAGACCGACGACGTACTGCAAGTGAAGATGCGGGACCGAGGGTATATGTGGGACACAGTACGACACACTACAGCTTCCATGATGTTTTTTATGCCTTGTTTTGCTTATTTTTATTTGTTTGTATGGTTTCTTTAGGAGGGAGAGAGGGAGGTTGCAAGAACAGGGGGGCCCTATAAGAGGGCTGGGAAATAGTAGGACTGGGGAACATGATGTGAAACTGACAAAGAATCAATAAAAATCAAAAAAGAAAAAAGAAAAGGAAAAGGAAGCTAAATTTCCATGTACATATTTTAAGGCCATCATGTTTACAATTTAACTTTATATGTGCTCAAGGAAAATGTGTTTTCTCTCATCATTAAACAGAAAATTCCCTGTGTCCTCATTAGACAACTATGGCATCTAAATCTTACTGATTTCCCTTCAGACTGTTTTGGTAGTTACTGAAGTAGTAAGATGAAATCCATGATGAAGGCTGCTAAAGGTTTCTCTGCTGGTCAATTTGCTTTACATAGATAAGATCTGCTAGGAACATGAAAATCGAGAAATGTCGGTTTTCCAGGTAGAAGAAAATCTTTTTATCTTCATGTGGAGTCTATTTAACTCAAATAACTCTATTGTCCTTAAAGTCTATTTTGACTATTTTAATACATAATTACATACTTTCTGTTGGTGAACATTTGTCTGGAGTATTTTTAAAATTTGTTGTTGTTGTTATTATTATTATTATTATTATTATTATTATTATTATGTGTATATGATGGAAGGGTTGGGGGGCAGGAGGATGTGCACATACCACATCACACATGTGGATGGCCGAAGCCAACTCTTGGAGTTGGTTCTCTCCTTCCACCTTTATGTGGGTTCTAAGAATCGAACTGTTTTGCAGTATTTTCCCATCTTGCTAGTTTAAAAGTTTTTCAGTCTTTTTCTCATATAGTAGTTTACTCATGTTCCTGAAAACAACCCTAGAAACTCAGGAGTCTCCTCTCTCCCTCCTCCCCCCCCCCCCCACACACACTCGGGCACACACATGCACACAAACACACGAACACATGGACACATACAGACACATAGACACAAAAGTAAAAGGGAAAGGGGGTACTATGGGAGATGGTTCAGTGGCTTGCTGTACAAACTCTACCACCTAAGTTTTGGAGGTAAAGAAGGTAACATGTGGTATGAGTTTAACCAATTGTGAGAATGTTTTTGTTTAATTCCAGGTGTGAGGCTGCTTAAGACACAGGTATAAAGTATTAACTGTGTCCTGAGCTAGCAGGGGCATGGCTTAGCCAGCTAGCTGCAGCCGGTAAATTCTGAGGACTTGGGAGAGAGGATAAAAAGCCAGAGCCCCAGGAGAAGAGGGCTCTACAAAGAAGTAGGCGAAAGGGGGCTGCAAAGAAGAGAAAGGGCTACAAAGAAGAAAGATGTTGCTGTTCTCCCAGCTGCTGGTGTTCCCCCAAACTGCTGCTTGTTCTTCCAGTGCTGTCTTTTGATTTACTGGTCTTCTACTGAGATTGGTATTACCCCCAAAGAACCCAATGACCTTAATCAGCAGGAAGTAGCTCAAAGAGACCTACGTCCCTTCTCCCTCTAACCTTCTTTCTCTCCTACATAGTGTTGGGAGGAACAAGGGGTGGAAGGGAGGTGGAAGTATTAAATATACTAAAATAAATTTAGTATAGAAATAATAAAAGCCATCTTGCTACAGTGACACACATATGTAACCCCAGCACACATGGCAAGATGGAAGATGGAGACAGGATAATCTCCCCAAACCTTGGAGCTAGGCTGAGAGATTCCTTACAAACAAGGTAGAGGACAAGGACTGACCTTGTGGTTGTTCTCTGACCTCCACAGTCATGCCCTCACACACATGTGCCCCCCCAAATATTAAAATAAGAAAGCAGAAAGGGGGGTGGATAGAAAGAAGAGGGAGATTGATAGAAGCTACAAGAGAATAAAAGAGGCCAGTGGGGATTTGGATAAATACGATAGAAACATACAATCTGCAAGTATGAAAATGTCACTGCAAACCATTATCATTTATGGCTAATATATACTAATAAAAAAAATTAGAAAGGAACCTGACAGTGGTGGTGCATGCCTTTAATCCCAGAACTCAGGAGGCAGAGGTAGGCAAATCTCTGAATTCTAGGCCAGCCTGGTCTACAGAGTGAGGACAGCCAGGACTACACTGAGAAACCCTGTCTTGACAAAAACTAAAAGCAAACAAACAAACAAAGATATAAGAAAGAACATTTTACCACCCACTTTAGCCCTTCCACAGAACACTAGGCACTCAGAACACTCAATATGGTCCTCCACCCCATCTTTGGTACATTTATGGTGCTATTATCATTTGCCTTTGTTTTCTAACACTGAGCACAGCCTCAGTTCATTAGCCTCTTCTTCCTGGTGTGCTCACACCAAATAGAATAAAGTTCCTTTCCTGCCTTCACCACTGCTGGTCTCTTCAATTGACATTCCTGGAAGTATTGCTGAGCCTTGTCTATTGGGACCCTCCAGCAGCCGGGGCTTCTCCCCAGGGCTACTTCAGTAGCATTATCAGCTGGCCACTTTGGGCTCTTCATCCTTCTGAGTCATCATATCAAGGAGAGAGATATGTTGAGGTTTGGTGTGATCTGCCTGGTTATCCATCTTTCCATGGGGAAATTAGAATGGAGGTAAGCAGAAGGCTCTTGGGCTATCCGTTAGGATTACCACATTTCCACACTCCGTGAGCAATGGAAAACCACAAGGACCCAATTAAGACAAGATTATCAATGACTACCCTTCAGAAATGAAAGTGTATGCTGTCTTACCAGGAAAGAAAAAAAAACATTACCAGGTTAGTAAGTTTCTTACTGGTAATGATGAGGACATAGAACAGATAATGGAATAGCAGACTTGTACTTTGAATAAGAAATATTCTCCCCAGGCTATTATATTTGAAGACTTGGTCCCCAGTCGATGGCACTGTTTGGGAATTCTGGTTTTGGAATCTTTAGGAGGTTGAGACTTGCAGGAGTGGCGAACTTTGCCCCTGTGGGTGGGCTTTTGAGGGTTTATAGCCTCACTTTATCATTTGTTCCTGCTTCCTGTGTGTGCATGGAAACATCTCTCTGCTTCCTGCCCCTGCAGCCCTGCCTCCCCAGACTCTATCCCTCTGGAACCATAAGCCAAAATTATTCCTTCCCTAAATTCCCTGGGTCATGGTATTTTTATCTCAGCAACAGCAGAGATACTAATATGAGGGTAATGAGAGAGAGGCTTTATATGCATGTATTTATGGAATAATTTTTATTTCTTCCTGTTTCTCTCCTCCTCTCATATCGATACAGCATATAACATATATAATATACCTACATTATATTTATGATCTAGCATTGTGCCTTGTATATGAATGTCTTCCAGCAGCCTCTCATATTGAAAGTCTGGTCTCCAGCTGGTGGTATTGTTTTGAGAGGTTCTGGAAGTTTTAGAAGCCAGGAACTGGCTGGAGAAAGTAGGTCACTGATGTGTGGTTGGATATTGTCACTGGCCACTGGCTGACATACTCTGTTTCTTAACTGGTATAAACTGAACATCTCTCACCCTACCCCCATCCCAACTCTCACACACTGTCCTGTCAAGTGCATAATCGATGGTGGACTGAGCCCTTGGAGGTCATGAAAAAAATGAAGCTTTCTTCCCTTAAGTTGCCCTCTTAGGTATTTTGGTCACACAGAGGAAACAAGTAGCAAGGTCATATTAAAGCACTTTACATTTTTATATTATAATATTCAAACATTGTCAAAATAGGAATGTACATCACCCAAACACTTTGCCTCCATTTCTTGACAAGAGTCTAGTGCATCTTCAGTTGTACACAGAGTTGTGTTCCTGTAAGCAGATTCATGAGCATTTTATTGCCTTCATTTAAAGATGAAAGATGTTTTAAGAAGGTGTGTGTGTGTGTGTGTGTGTGTGTGTGTGTGTGTGTGTGTGTGTGTGT
>CAJQZJ010033071.1:3053363-3089007 GCA_907164525.1 Lophiomys imhausi | reverse complement strand
TGTGTGTGTGTGTGTGTGTGTGTGTGTGTGTGTGTGTGTGTGTGTGTCAGGTCAACAAAGGGTAGATTTGTAAGGATTAATTTTATGTATTAACTTGGCCATGGGATGCTAAGATATTTGGTCAAGTATTTATTCTTATATTTGTGGAAGTGTTTTTGATTGAGATTAACATGAGACTCAACTGGCTGCATAAGGCTTAATGTAGATGGGTTTCACTCAATCAGTTAAGGTTATGCGTAGAACAAAACACAGACACTTCTGTGAATAAGAGGGATTGCCTCCTGCCCAAGTGTTTGAGCCAGAGCATCAGAATATTCCTGCCCTCAGACTCTAACTAAAACATCACTTCTTAGGTTTTGAACCTCTCAGTTTTTGGACTAGAACCCGGGTTCTTTCTACAGCAAATCTATTTCTATGCCTATGACACTGTGTTGGTCCAGTTTGGAGAAGCCTGGTTAGCATAAGGCTTATGTAGTTGTTAGGGGTGAGACATTGAGATTAAAAATTCAGAAGTGGCCATGTTAATCTGTGCATGTATTTTTGGAGTCCAATTATTCCAGTTCAAATTAAGGAGATGTTGCTTAAAGATACCAATGTAAAAACAGTCAACACGTGTCTCAAAACCATCTGAGTCTGTGTAATTATTCAGTCATAACAGCTCATTTAGGAGAGACAATCCTCCATTTGTGGTCCTCATGGTATGCTCCAGAAACCTGCCTTATGAACTTTTACCTGAGATGTTTTCTAGAAAAACACATTGGAAATGTGTGTAGCTCTGTGGAACAGCACTTGATGAGCATGCACAAGGCCCCTGGTTCGATCCTCAGCACTTGTATGTCTGAGGAGCCGGACACTTAGATTCCACACCAGACAAATGAAGTTAGTACGGCAGGACCAAGGCCGGGCTCATTTCTAACAAGCTTCTCCACCAATCTTCACACACACCAGTCTCTGTGTCAGCCATCTGGTCCAAGCAATGGCATACCTGTTACACTAGGTGGAGCCATAAGCACAGTTTAGAATTAGTTGTCCACTTCCTCAACCTTGGCAGCTGCCTGCCTCTCCTATGAAAAGAGAAAGAGCCAAGCCCTACATTTATTTATCCCGCTCTCAGCCTGCTCATGAAAGGTCTCCTTGGAAGAGGCTAAAGTTATTGGCATCAGACATGTGAGGAATATTCGCCTCTGAGTGACCACCTGGAATCACACCTTAGTCCAGCCAGCGGTTGTGGCGGGGAGTCCTATGAAACATCAAAGATCCAGTCATACGCAAAGCTGTGGAGAGCGCAGAAGGCTGCTAATATCTCCAAGTCACCATCCCTCTGGGTCAATGTCAAGGTTCCCCCGTCAGAGTCAGGCACAAGTATGTTGATGCCGCACCCCCACAGAGCCAGGTTTTCCTATGTACCTTCTCCAGAAGCAAGCCCTCTGGGGGGGGGGGGGGGGTTGATTTTGAGCTATGTTGGTCCACAGTTGGTGGTGCTGTTTGGGGAGGCTGAGGTGGAGGAGCCTTGCTGGAGGAGGTTTTGAGAGTTTGGAGCCTCGTCCTACTGCCAGTTCACGCTCTCCGATTCATGTTCGCAGTTGTTATACCTATCCCACCATTATAACTCCCCTATGAAACCCTAAGCCAAAATAAACTTTTTCCCCTGAGTTGCTTCTGGTCATGATGTTTTATCACAGCAACAAAAAGCACCCCATACACCATTCTTCCTTCCCTAGGAGAGTTGCTTGTGCTGCACTGGGCTCCAGCATATGGACTCCAGCACCTGGGCTCCTACTGTTCCCTGTCCATACCCATGCATTCTCCCTTGCTTCCAGCAGAATAGGAACCACACATCTCTGTGCAGTCTGCCTTTGCCCTTGGACGCAGTGCAACACACTCAAGCCGTTTCTGCAGCTTTCACTTTCCCTCTACCCCAGTCTCTGTCACTTCCCCTTTGGTGTGTTTCCAGTTGTTACTTTTTTTTTTAAATTAGTTTTTTCTTAACTTTATGTGCATGAGTGTTTTTCTTGGATGCATGTATACCTACCATGTGTGTTTAGTTCCCCCAAGAACCCAGAAGAAGAGGCCAGATCCTCTGGAACTGGAGTTAGAGACAATTGGGAGCTGCCACGTGGGTGCTGGGAACAGAGCCCAGGTCCTCTGCAGGAGCAGCAGCGTTCTTACCTACTAAGTCCCCTATCTAGCCTCAGCTGTTAGGCAGTAATGCATTGCTGTTCAAGTCTCACCCTTTAGCCCAGCATTGATAACTCTCACTTGTTGCTTAACATCTGTGCTGCTGAGATTATTCATGGAAGAAGATATTTCTGGAACTCCTCAGGTGAGAGAACTGATGGAAGGGAAGGGAAGGGACTGAGAGTGAAGAAGAGACAGAGCCGTGTCCTGTGATGGAAGGCAGGGGCATCACAAGCTGAGGAAAGAGCAACCTGGGGAGTATGTGGGGCATAAACCCCATGGAAGAAAAGGGTCACCTGTTGATGAATTTTAATAATTAATATTCATTCATATTACTAATAATTTTTACTTAATCAACAATTTTCCCAAATAACCACACATGGAGAGACTATGATTTATTCAAGGCTGAATATAGAGCTGAACATAAAATCTAGTCTACTACCCTACTATCAATATCTTCCACCCGTCCAAAGTCCCCAGTATTTGCTGTTATCTTCTCTTGAACACATCTTTTCTCCTTCCTTTCTCTTTCCTTCCTTCCTCCTTCCTCGTACTCCCCTGCTCCCACAAAAGCCACCCACTTGGCCTACCCCTCCCTGCTGAGCACAGTGTCAGCAATTTATTCTCCAATCAGGGAGTTTTTTTGGGAGGAAAAAAGTTACCATGGTCATATTGGGTATTTGAGTGTCAGCTCATACAGTAAGGAAGACAGGAGACAAGCAATTACCATTTGAATAAGACAAACCAGGACAATCACATAAGCATGATGACTGTGGAGTTGCACGGGACCATAAAGCATAAGGGAATGGACAAGATTAGGGAATGGTGTTTGGAGATGTCAATAACAGAGAAGGGACAATTTCTGTCTGCCTTGGTCCACTTTCTGTTGGTCCGGAGGGTGGCTACTTTGTTTAGAAAGGAGGCTTCTTTATCTCACAGTTTTGGTGGTCCAAGATCTCAGTGCCAGCATCTCTGGCTGTGGTCAGTGCCCTCTGGTTTCATTATTGCATTATGGAAGAGTGTATGAAAATAGGTCACACAGTGAGGCGGGAAGTGGGAGGACTGTGAATTTGCTATATTATAATCCATTCTGATAAGAATGAATCTACTCCCTGACTCCAGCGCTATTCCCTGAGGCTAGTACCTCATAAAGATTCCTCTGCCTCCCACTATTACCAAACCTGGACCAAGCCTCTAGCATAAAGCCATTTAGAGGAGACTCTCAAACCACAGTCACATAGTAGCAGAATCTCCAAGACAAAGGTGAAGTTGGGGGAACAATTGATGCATCCACAGCTGTTAAGAGAGCACCCCGGGCCTAGACAGAAACTGGGCAGTAAGCACTTCTCCCACAGTTCTTCTGGCCTCTGCTTCTGACCACGCCCAATTTCTGTTATTTCTCTGGGAGCCTCTGGAAAACCAGAGAACAGAGTAGACTCCTAATGAATGCCAGGCAGAGAGCTGGGCAGAAATAAAATAGAATAAAATAAAAAATCAAAAAGATAAACAAACAAACAAAAAACAGGACAAGAAAGTAGGATGGATGCATTGATGAAAGGCGATCTGCATGTGACCAAATACGTGGCAAGAAGTGACATTAAGGGGACATGAATTATTTTGGCTCACAGTTTGAGGGGGTACAGTCCACCACATCGAGAAAGGCTGGTCAGGGTCCTCAGTTGGGAAACAGAGAGCAGTGACTGTACTCAGCTTTCTCCCCTCACCCCCCTTTTAGTCAAGGATGGTGTCACACACTTTCAGAGGAGGTTGATCCTTTTTGGAATATCCCTCACAGACACACCCCTGAGAGCACCTCATCAATGCCCCAGGCATTTCCTAGTCCACCACACTGAAAGAACAAAGAATGACCAGCACAGGAAGCTGGGACCACAAGCAATGAACTTCAGTGTTCAGCACTTCACAGTATTTTCATTGTGATATGGGAAAAACACTGGACTGAAGAGCCGTGGGGAATTGGGTGTGGTGACGCACGCCCTCAATCCCAGAACTTGGGGAGCAGAGGCAGGCGGATCTCTGTGAGTTCAAGGCCAGCCTGGTCTACAAAGTGAGTCCAGGACAGCCAGGGCTGTTACACAGAGAAACCTTGTCTTGAAAAACCAACCAAACAAAAAAGAGTCACAGGGATCTGTGCCCATCACACACCTCAAAGCAATGGCATTGTCTGCTTGTTCTGTCCATCCTTGTTGTCCCCACTGTTCACTCTTGCCCGTCCAGTTCCAGGGGCCCATCAAACATCTCATCTAGGGCAGATAGGGCACAGCAGTCCTGAGGCACAGGAGGGTGCTTGGCTGTGGTTTTAGGGTCGACGTAAAACACACTTACCTGTGCACATCAGTCAGGACTGAAATAGCTTCAAGGCTGGCAGGGCTGCTGAGGAAGTGCTCAATCCTCCAGGTGGGGAGACTAGACATTGCACAGAATATCTGTGAGACCCTCAGAAGGAAGCAACAGATGTCAGCTCAGACTCCCCTGCCCAGAGAGCCTGAAGCATGAGCGCTGTGCACCTCCAACCCTAAGGTAAGTACTCAGTCACACTCTTGCAATTGTTAAAGACATTAAGAGGAACGTTTACAACTTGCCCCTTTAATAGTTCCAGTGTACATTTATCCCTTCTCTAAAATGAGACTGAACCTTCAAGAAACAGGAGTGGACTGAAGTTTTTCCAGTTGTGAAAGGCCAGGAGCCATAAGGTCAAAACCTACCTATGACGAAATAATTCCTGGTACAGACTCCAGCCTATACCCCCACCCCACCTCACCCACCCTTCCACTCTAAGAGATAGCCTTGACCTAGAAGTCCACTAGTAATTCTGGACTAGGGAGACCTAGGGCTGCCCAACCCCCCCTGCTTCTGGGTGGGTGGGCCTTCTCTTCTCTTCTCTCACACAAAGGGCCAAAGCTACTGTCCGGCAGGCCCGCGGTGGGAGGTGGAAGTGGGGGCGGGAGGGGGCACCCCTCAGCACAGCCTCTCCAGCTTCAGCAGCCAAAACACACATGTTGAGTTTATAGGGGACAATACAGAGACTTCTCCAGGAATGAACTCTTAAGCTGGGTGCAGTCATCTGGGGCAGCCAGAGTCTCAGAGTCCCAGAAATCCACACCCAGCTCAGGAAAGATTACAAATCCCGGGCCCTGGCCTCCAGAGGCAAAAATCCTTGGCAAGTAGAAGCAAGACACTCAGGATTAAAAATGTGTAAAGGGCGGGCAATCAGGTCAGCCCTCTTCTTGATCTGCTAAATGTAACAGAGGGAAAGTCCTGAGGGAGGAAGTGGGGATAATAACACAATAGCCACATTTACTTTGTGCCAGTAACAGGGCTCCTTGTTTCACGTGCATTAAATCCTAACAGCCTCACTAGAATTTGGATATTGGATATTGTTTTTCTTTTTTTTCTCACTCAGAGAGGAAGAAAAATTAAGTAATTTGCTTGCTCACCAGATATAAGGGGTTGGATCCCACACCAGATCAGCCTCGCAAGCTCTTTTTGTTGGTGATGTCTTTTGTACTGTTTTAATTTTGTTTTTGAGTAATATGTATTAGTGTACATAGTAATGAAGATTTGAATTCCCACTTCTGGAGTGGAGTTTTTACTCACAGTCTAGACCTGGCCTGGGTGTTTATAGTTTTTGACCTCTCATCCAGAGGGGGTGAAGAGGCAAAGTAACTTTATTAGGAGTGAAGCAATAGTATACAGTGGGCTGGGTGGGTGAGAGTAGGCAAGGGTCCCAATATTGTTTAAGGCTACCTTCTATGGGGTTCAAGAGATGGAAGAGTTGGTTACTAAGGGGTAGCAAGAGTGGCTCTCTTTCTGGTTGATAAATTAGATCATATAGTAAGTTTTCCTACTGAGCATAGCTCTTTCCATAATGCATCTGATTTTTATCATATACCCACTTGGTTATACATAGTCGTAAGATGGTAAATGGGGGCACTCTCTAAAAGTTTACCAGAGATCACAGTTTTGACTTACTGTGCATGCACCCCAAACCAGTTCAGGCCAGACTGATCCCCCTATTCTACATATTTAGATACATTAGAATGCACTTCAATAGAGACTGTCTAACTTTGATTTACTAGGGGTGTGGAGACTTACATTATTGATCAGAGTTGGGAGGACATGCAGCCCGATGCTAGTGGGAGTAGGGACAGTTGTGAGGTTGCTAAGTGCATTGCTTGAAGACAGGTATATGTGGGTAGCACCTGCAGGTGAAGGAACGAGGCTGCCATGTGCACTGTAAGGGGTCACAGTGGTGTGCACATTGTCCCAATCTGCTTGCCACAGAAGGCAGCAGATCCTAGAATGCCAATGTAGAAATTGATGTGCCCCACTTGACTAGGGATTTTAAATTTTGATCTTTCTCTCTCCCTCCCTTCTCCCTCTCTTCCTCCCTCCCTCCCCTTCTGTATGTGTGTGTGAGAGAACACTAAAACACAGAAAGAATGCACTAACACACACACACAGAGAAAGAGAGAGAGACTTTTTTTTGAGAGAAGGTCTATGGCCTAGGCTGACCTGGAACTTCCTACATAGCCTATGCTGAACCCAAACTCCTGACTATCCTCCTGAAGTCAGTCTCCTGAACGCTGGGTTAATAGAGGGGCCACTGTGCCCAGCTTTGAACGTCTTGATCTTGATTTGAATGCTACCTCTTAGCTGCAAGCCCCTCTCTGAGTTCATTGGTTGCTTCTCATGTGTTCAGCAGTCTTTATCTTTTCAGCTCTTCTGTAGTGTCAAGTGCTGGCCTTTGCCCCGGCTCCATGGGGCTAATCAAAGCACAAAAATTTCTTGGAGAACTGCAAAAGGAGAGTTCTCTTGCCTGGAGGAGGTGGGGAAAGTTTACCAACTGGGTTCAGTGATCACTGAACCATCTTTGGTTTGTTTGTTTGTTTATTCGTTTTAATTTGGGATCAAACTGAGATACTTCAGCCAAGACAGACTTTTCCCCCCTGAGCCATCTCCCAGGCCCATGGTATAATTAATTCTTGCAATTTTTTTCTCTCTCTCTCCCTCCTCCTGGACTACCTCACTGGGACCCAAAATCCCGCCTTAACACTCCTACCCCTCTATAGGCTATTCAGGTCTTTATTAAACAATCAGAGGTGATGGAGAACAATTTTACACAATATTGAGACAGGAGATGCTTCAATAATAACGACAATGCCAATATCTGGACTGCAACCAGATCTCTGAGTACAGAAATCGGCATTTTAATACACAGTGTACAAAACCATCCTCCAACATCTTCCCCTTTTAGTCCAATAAAAGGCTCTTTCCCTTACATTAATAAACTATATACAATAAGAACAATTATGAAAACTATCAGGTATGAATTACATTCACAGTGTCCAGTCCATTTGTATTTGGCAACCTTAGAGAAGGTACTCTACTATCTATCCTATCATTTTGAGTTCAAAGTTCTGTACTTAACTCACTTTCTATTATAACTTGCATTTATCAACCTATAAATATGTTTTTAGACTTTAAATGTTTTTTAATCCTAAACAATTTAGGCTTATACAAGAGACTATAACTATCTAGTCTTCAACCCCATCAGAGACATGAGAAGGATAAACATTACCCAAGTAGAAAGGAAGTGCAGAGCAAGCAGCTTCTGAAACTATAAAAATGGCAAAACTATTGGTTACCTGGACAGTCACCCAAGGTTTCTCTGCAATATTGGGGCATGATATTCAACCTTCTGTGAAGCAGAAATTATAAAGAACTACCTACCTTGTTTTGGCAAAGTATGACATTCTACTTCCCTGCATCCAGGTTGTCTGGTTTGCATAGCATGCTGTCTGTAGTGGAGGCAAGGGTAGTCTCTTTCTCAATGGCTAGCTTACCACAGTTGAACCACATGGAGGTTCCGCGATGCCCATCATCCTCTCCTAAGTAGAATGGGGGTGCTGTCAGGAGCTTACATGTCTCACTGTAAAAAAAAAAGACTTTTATTAACAAAACATCTTTAAATGCTATATTCTGTAAATCTCTAAGGTTTTTGAAGACCATCTATCTATTTATAGTATATCTGAATAAGCAAATGTTGCTTGTTTTCCTTAAACAAGAGTTGAAACATATATACACTATGTTGTAACAAAAATAACCTTAAATTTGTGTCAATACACAAAGATCCATACCAATGTAAAATTTTTGGCTTGTTAATGCTCTTTAGTTTAAAAGTGGATTCAATAATTGACCCTTTTATCCTACTATTCCTATATCCCCCTTTTTATCTTTTCATCTCTTCTCCTCACCCCTTTCCCCCTAACATGAGATAGGAGAGAAAGAAGGATAGAGGAAAGAAAAAAAGAGATAAACCTCTAAATCTAACCTCCTATATTTTGTTTCTTCCTTGACCATGACCATTAACAACCAACCCCCTTTAAATGACGGCAAACACTCATCACCCACTCAATGACAAAAAAACATTCCACTTTTTGGGAATGGAGCAGCATTCTCTTAAAATTGCTTCCTGCTATCTGGGGGAGACGTGTTCTTTTGGAGACCCTAAGCAAGAACCAAATAGGATCTTGCTTAGGGTCCCCAAAAGAAAATGGCCAAGTCCTGGGAGAGCCAACTATAGTGTTTGCTGTCTGGTCTTTGTGTGATGGGAAAGTGTAGGGCTTAACTGAAGTCCTGTTTGTAACAATCTATGAGGTTGAATGGTTTTAGCTAGCCATTTTGGATGAGATTTTTGAGGAAACAGCTACTGAGGCAGTCTGTGAGGTTGGATTATCTGAACTACTTGTCTTGTATATTTGGTGTCTGGTGGTTTCACTCTGTAAACATATGAACTTTTAAAGGTATTATACATTTTTGCATTTACACTTGTATGGAACATGCAGTATGCACAAATCAGCTAAAGATGATTTCTCTGCCCTTTGTTTTTGTAGGAAAGACATCTGTCTTTCTTTATAAATTGGTTTGGCTTGTACAACCAATTTGTAATATAAATTTTAATCCATGCCATATGAAAGGATGGCATGATAAGTCCTAAGAGTTGTAGCTCAGGAATCGCAATCCCCCTGCCTCTGCATCCCAAGTACCAACATTCTAGGTATGGGCCACTCATATCCAGTTTAATGTTGGCAAGTGATTAACTTCTATTTTACTGGTAGAAGTGAGAAAGAGACAATCAACCTTGTACAATATGAGCATGTTAGTAAAGCAGCAAAGATTTTGCATGCACAAAATACAGCCTCCTATAGCCATCTGCTATGTAGTTACTCCCTCCAAGTTAAAATACTCCCTCCTGGAATAAGGAGGAAGGCTTCTCAGAGTCAGGAAGTTAATGAAACTTACAAGGTTCAGGAAATGCTATAAACTTACAAGATCCACAAAGCCCCTTTTCTGCTACTACCTCAAAGTGAGTCAAGGAGCTGCAGTCAAGTGTCATCGTCACCCAGGGAGGGGGCTGGATTTCAGCGATCCAGACACCAGTGAGTCACCTGTGCTTTGGTGAGTAACTTCAGTAGACTCACTGGTTCATCAATGTATGGTGGCTATTAGTTCATCATCAAACAGTGTAATCATTTCTTTGGTTTGTTGTTGGCACCCCATCTGAAGTACATAGAGGTTCATGTTGTGTGACCCAAGTAGAGTTGCATAAGACCATCTAATCATATATCTATCAAATATATATTAAACAGTCTCTCTATGTAGCCTCTGGGTAGCCCAGTATGTAGCTGGCCTCAGTCTTGTGGTCCCTTAGCTTATCCTCCAGAGCACTGGGATTGTAAGTGTGGACCGCCACACCTAGACTTCTTAACGTGACAGACATGAACCCAAAGATAAGGCCTCTCTGTAGCATATAAAAACGAGAAGCAAATAAATCTTTAATATCCTTAGAAATCAGTGTTAACATCCAACACTTTTTTAATTGGTTCACTTTAACATTGGTTTCAGGTTTTAACTACCTAGGGTCTTCAAGAGTTAAAATCCCACAAGCTACACTTTCTAATGATAGAGTTTTTTTGGTGACAAAAAGTAAGACTCTATTACCAATCAGAGCTGCTCTGAGAGCAAAGAAAACAGAGCCTCGAACTAACACAGCCTGTGACATGCAAGTAGTTTTGCTGCCAGTTGCCTCGTCACCTCAGGAGAAACCCATGGGGCTTCTTAGAGGATGGCCTCCAAACTTACTAAAATTTAAAAAAAAAAACTGAAAATTCATTACTCTCATAGAAATTTATGATGCACCTCATCAAAGGGAGTTTTCTTAAATGGAGAAGGAACCACTATAAAGTTCATCAAAGCAGAATTTGGCTTCTAGTGACTTATAGTCACCATGGGACAACATTTATTGACATTGTTACAGACAGAAATCATTTGTACTGCTTTGGAAGAAAACGTTTGACTACTATCAGTTTCCTAAAACTTAGTCTCTGACCCCAGAGAGTCATAAAGTAGCCCATCAATCAAAGGCAGTCAAAAGCTCACAGCCTGCAGAGTCACATTGTTCTGGAAGTCACACAAAACAAGGCCAGCATTTTCTGGAAGATATTCCCAGCAATTTTCTTTATTTTAGGTCTTCAACAGAGGTTTTTCTTTTCTTTTCTTTTTAATCAATCATAGTTTTTAATATATAAAGTGACCGTACCATGTCCTCATCCTCCCCAAACTTCTCTATCCATAAAAACTATGTATCTTCATGTCAATGGAAACAGTCCAAAGAAGACAAAGATGGCAGTAGAAAGTCCCATTGGCAAGTCTGTGTGTGTAATGATCCTGGGAAGAATAACCAGGCCATAAGATAGTCAGTAAGGGGACGAGGCATGATATTACAGGGGTCAAACTAAGGTTTCAATGAGAAAGGTGAAAATCAAAATAAAACTGACAAACTCTTGGCAAGATATTCTATTCAGAAATTCACACAGAGTCCATCAGTATTGTCTACCATTTCTACTGTGTTGCCATTGTTAGAGACTGGGACTAGAGATGGAGTAGTAGGTTCTAGAAGGATGAGTTCAGTTTTAGAGATACCGCATGAGAGAAGGTCTAGAAGCCTTTAATAATAACATACGTCTGATGGGTGAAAACAAGGTTGTGAGGCAGGAGAATGTTCAGATTGAGGCAGAAAGGAGCAAAGTCAAGATGATAGTGTGGTCTTCTTGTTAGGAACAGAATAGGGTGAAGTCATTTGAGGAACGGCCCACTGGAGGAAATGGGAAAACATGGTTCTTAGGAGAATAAAGGGGCAGTTCTTTTCACTGTCACATGTGACATTGCTTACTGCAAGCCATCTTAGGTCTGTTCGAGTGGGATGGAACACATACACATTAAGTTAGCTAAAGCAGATGAATTATTCACAAATAGGTAAAACAGAAGCCTAGAATTCATGATGAACAGGTCTACCAAGACTAAGAAAACCTAATCTTGGTAGATGAACTTTCATTTGTATCTCATGGGACAGCATAGCTGAGGGGCCTGACATCACGCTTGGATTGCTGAGCATAGATGTTGAGAAACAACCTGTTCAAGAAGGAAAGAGCTCACAGGCAGGGTGGCTCCAGATAGTTCCTCCCAATCTCAGGCTATTCCAGTCTTTGTACATTTGGAAACTACCCTGGGAACTATAGCCATAGACAGAGAGAGCTGGGAAGCCAGGGAGAAACTTCAGTCAGTAAAATGCTTGCTTCACAAGTATGAGTACCTGAGTTCAAAAAGCTGGTGTGTTCTTGGATTTGGTTTGCCAGTATTTTATTAAGTATTTTTGCATCTATGTTCATGAGGGAAATTGGTCTGATGTTCTCTTTCTTTGTTGGGTCTTTGTGAGGTTTAGGAATAAGGGTGACTGTGGCCTCATAGAATGAGTTTGACAGTGTTCTTTCTGTTTCTATTTTGTGGAAGAGTTTGAAGAGTATTGGTATTAGCTCTTCTTTGAATGTCTGGCAGAATTCTGTGCTGAAACCATTTGGCCCTGGCCTTTTTTTGGTTGGGAGATTTTTAATGACTGTTTCTATTTCCTTAAGGCTTATAGTGCTGTTTAATCTGTTAACCTGATCTTGATTTAACTTTGGTAGGTGGAATCTATCAAGAAAATTGTCCATCTTGCTTAGGTGTCCAAATTTGGTGGAGTACAGATTTTTAAAGTAAGACCTAAAGATTCTCTGGATTTCCTCAATGTTTGTTGTTATTTCTCCCTTTTCATTTCTGATTTTGTTGATTTGGGTTTTTTCCCTCTGCCTTTTAGTTAGTTTGGCTAAGGGTTTGCCTATTTTGTTGATTTTCTCAAAGAACCAACTCTTGGTTTCATTGATTCTTTGTATTGTTCTTTTTGCTTCTAAGTTGTTAATTTCAGCCCTAAGTTTGATGATTTCCTGCCTTCTGCTCCTTGGGAGTGTTTGCTTCTTTTTTTTTTCCAGTTCTTCCATTTCTGCTGTTAGTTCACTAATATGAGCTGTCACGATTTTCGTTTTGAAGGTGCTTAATGCTATGAACTTTCCTCATAGCACTGCTTCCATTGTGTCCCATAGGTTTGGGTATGTTGTGCCTTCATTGTTGTTGGATTTTAAGAAGTCTTCGATTTCCTTCTTTATTTCTTCCCTGACCCAGAGGTCATTCAGTAGAGAGTTGTTCAGTTTCCATGAATGTGTAGGCCTTCTATTATTTCTGTTGTTGTTGAAGTCCAGCTTTATTCCACAGTGGTCTGATAAGATGCAAGGGGTTATTTCAATTTTCTTGTATCTGTTGAGGCTTGCTTTGTGTCTGACTATATGGTCAATTTTGGAGGAGGTTCCATGCGGTGCTGAGAAGAAGGTGTATTCTTTTTTGTTTGGGTAAAATTTTCTGTAGATGTTAGGTCCATCTGGTTCATGACCTCTTTTAGACTCAATATTTCTCTGTTTGGTTTCTGTCTCAATGACCTGTCCATTGTTGTGAGTGGGGTGTTGAAGTCTTCCACTACTAATGTGTAGGGATCAACATGAGGTTTAAGCTTTGGAAGAGTTTCTTTTACAATGTGGGTGCCCTTGTATTTGGGGCATAGACATTCAGTATTGAGATGTCATCCTGATGAACTTTTCCTTTAATGAGTATGCAGTGCCCTTTCTTTTTTGATTAACTTCAGTTGAAAGTCTATTTTATTTGATATTAGAATGGCTATTCCAGCTTAGTTTCTGGGCCCATTTGCTTGGAAAACCTTTTCCCAGCCCTTTATTCTATCTTTGTTATTGAAATGAGTTTCTTGTATGCAGCAAAATACTGGCACACTGAATCTAAGAACACATCAAAAGTATTATACACCATGATCAAGGCTTCATCTGAGGAATGCAGGGATGGTTCAACATATGAAAATCCATCAATGTAATTCACCATATAAACAAACTGAAAGAAAAAAACCCACATGATCATCTCACTAAATGCTGAAAAAGCATTTGACAAAATCCAACACCCCTTCATGCTAAAAGTCCTGGAGAGAACGGGCATACAAGGGCCGTACCTAGAAATAATAAAGGCGATATACAGCAAGCCACTAACAAGCACCAAATTAAACGGAGAGAAACCTAAAGCATTTGCTCTAAACTCAGGGACAAGACAAGGATGTCCACTTTTGCCATATCTCTTCAACATAGTACTTGAATTCTTGCTAGAGCAATAAGACAATTAAAGGAGATCAAGGGGATACAAATTGGAAATGAAGAAGTCAAATTATCCCTATTTGCAGACGATATCGTAGTATACATAAGCAACCCCAAAAATTCCACCAGAGAACTCTTACAGCTGATAAACACCTTCAGCAAGGTGGCTGGATACAAAATTAATTCAAAAAAATCAGAAGCCCTTCTTTTTACAAAAATTAAATGGGCTAAGAAAGAAATTAGGGAAACAACACCCTTCACAATAGCCACAAACAATATAAAATACCTGGGGGTAACTCTAACTAAGCAAGTGAAAGACTGTATGACAAGAACTTCAAGTCCTTGAAGAAAGAAATTGAAGAGGATATCAGAAGATGGAAAGATCTCCCATGCTCATGGATAGGTAGGATCAACATAATAAAAATGGACATCCTGCCAAAAACAATATACAGATTCAATGCAATTCCTATCAAAATACCACCACAATTTTTTATAGACCTGGAAAAAGCAATTCTCAACTTCATATGGAATAACAAAAAAACAGAAGAGCTAAATCAATCCTGTACAAAACAAAACAAAACAAAAAACATCTGAAGGTATCACCATCCCAGATTTCAAGCTATACTACAGAGCAATAGTAATAAAAACAGCATGGTACTGGTATAGAAACAGACTAGTGGATCAATGGAATTGAATTGAAGACCCAGAAATGAACCCACACACCTATGGTCACTTAATTTTTGACAAAGAGCCAAAACCATACAATGTAAAAAGGCCAGTATATTTAACAAATGGTGCTGGTCCAGCTGGATGTTGACATGTAAAAGAATGAAATTAGACCCATACTTATCACCTTGCACAAAACTTAAGTCCAAGTGGATCAAAGACTCTAACATAAGGCCTGATACACTAAATCTATTAGAAGAAAAAGTGAGTAAAATCCTCGAACTCATTGACACAGGTGACAACTTCCTGAACAGAATACCAACAGCTCAGGCTAGACCAACAATCAATAAATGGGACCTCATGAAACTGAAAAACTTCTGTAAGGCAAAGGACACTGTCATTTGAAAAAAAACGGCAACCTACAGATTGGGAAAAGAGCTCCATCAACCCCACATCTGACAGAGGGATAATATCCATAATTTACAAAGAACTCAAGAAATTAAATGCCAAGAAACCAAATAATCCAATCAAAAAATTGGGGAACAGAGCTAAACGGAGAATTCACAAAGGAGGAATCCCTAATGGCTGAGAGACACTTGAAGAAATGCTCAGCATCCTTAACCATCAGAGAAATGCAACTCAAGATGACTCTGAGAGTCCATCTCACACCTGTCAGAATGGCTAAGATAAAAACTAAAATGACAGCACATGCTGGCGAGGGTGTGGAGAAAGGGAAACACTCCTCCATTGCTGGTGGGAGTGCAGGCTTGTGCAACCACTATGGAAATCAGTCTGAGGATATCTTAGAAAAGTTGATATAGCTCTACCTCAAGATCCAGCCATACCAATTCTGGGTATACATACAAACTGGAAACAACCCAGATGTCCCTCAACTGAGGAATGGATAAAAAAAAAAAAAAAAAACCTGTGGTACATCAACACAATGGAATACTACTCAGCTATCAGAAACAACAAAATCCTGAAATTTGCAGCCAAATGGATGGAACTAGAGAAGCTCATCCTGAGTGAGCTAACCCAGACTCAGAAGGATGCACATGGCATCTATTCACTTATAATTGGATTTTAGCCATATAGTGCAGGATAACTATACTTCCAGCCAATGCACCAAAGGGAACAGGAACATAGACTTTGTTACCTGTCAATAAGACACTTTTCACTAGTGGTGCTTCCTTGTAGGCCTCCAGTGTATGAGGAGGCTCTTGGCCCTCATATGACGGCTGAACTGGGGTGGGGGACTGATATGTAGGGACACTCCACTCCAGAGGAGTGGGATGGAAGGGATGGGGGTAGAGGGTGGGAGGGCAGGACTGGGAGGAGTGAAAAGAAGGCACTGTGATGGAGCTATAATTCTGAGGTAATAAATAAATATTAAAAAAAAAAAGCTGGTGTGATGGCACAATCTTGCAATCCAGTGCTGGGAACATAGAGACAGGCAGATTTCTGGGCTAGATGGAGCTTACTGGTCGTTCTTTTTATTTTTATTTTATTATTTTATGTGTATGAGTGTTTTGCCTGTATGTGGCTCAGAAAGAGAGACTATCTCAAAAGCATAGTAAATTGCTCCTGAGAAATAGCACCCAAGGTTGTCCTCTGGCCTCCGCATACATGTGTACAAGTTGCTCCATGTCTGCTTCTGTCCCTTGGGATAGCCAGTCCTTTGGACACCAGACTGGACTGGAATAGGGTGGAGCATAGGTGGGTTGGTGGGTGCAATACAGGGCCTTGGTCAGCCATGAATACACAGGAAAAAGAATACACACACCCAGGAACAGCTTCAGACAACTCTACTATGGCATCAGTGTAGTGCCATGTCATATGCTGGTACCCTCAAGCCCTGGGTTGTCTTCTAACCACCTGTGTAGCATGGGCATATTTGTAGGGAGACTCCTGTGGAGAGAGACTGGATCTCCTACATAGCAAGTTGATTGACTGCTGAGAGAATTGATTCACTATCATCCCAAAGATGGAAAACATGCATCTCATAATGAATCTTTAATTTCTACTTCATTTCACCATTAGATCCTCTTGGTTAACATATGTGCTTACCCCACTATTATAGTTTGGATAAGTTTTCATTAGAAGCTCAGTGACAGCCTGTGGGTGGGGGTGGGGGTGTGACCCAGAGGAAGGAAGTTAGGTAGTTGGGTAAAGTCCCTGAACGAGGTATTGGGACTTGGGTTTTTGCTTTCTGGCTGCTGTGAGGTGAGCTGCATCATTACATGCTCCCAGTGAGATGTGCTGCCTTGTCAGAGCTCCAAAATCCAAAGCTTTGACAAAACAAGAAGCTTGTTTTTTTCTCTGTGAAGGCCTGGAACTTGCTCTGTAGACCAGGCTACCCTTGAACTCATAGAGATCTGCTTGCCTCCCAAGTACTGGGATTAAAGGCAGTCGACCACTCGACTGAGACTTTCTTACTTTAAACTTGATGATTTTATGGTTTTTTTTTTTTTTTTTTTTTACGTGATGAGAGCTTATTAGCATACCCATTGTTTTCCTGCCTTTTCTCTGGTTACTGGCTGGTGCCTTTCTGACTTTAGAGTCATTTTCTGGAACTTTAGAAAATTACCTTTGAATTTTATTGATCTAGAAATGAGCAAATCCTATGCTACATTATTTTATATTCTTGTTTCATAATTAAATTTAACCTTTAGAAATAGGTTTTTTAAATGTTTTATTTATTTAGTGTGTATGTATGCAGGCATGTATACTGTGGGACATACAGAGGTCACAGGACAACTTGAGGGTCTCTGTTCTGTCCTACCATGTGGGCATCAGGGATCCAACTGGGGTTATCAGGCTTTGTGGCAAGCCTTTTTACCTGCTGAGGCATCTCAGCTGCCCAGGAAATCATAGCTTTATACTTGTCTCCTGCAAGCTCTCCACTGTTTTGGCTCTTCACCTTTGAACTGTGTCATATAACAAGAATGGAGCCAGACGTGAGTGAAGGCATCCAGTGTGGTACAGTCTGCCTTGGCTGTGGATAAGGGCATCCAGTGTGGTACAGTCTGCCTTGGCTGTGGGTGAAGGCATCCAGGGTGGTATAGTCTGCCTTGGCTGTGGATAAGGGCATCCAGTGTGGTACAGTCTGCCTTGGCTGTGGATAAGGGCATCCAGTGTGGTACAGTCTGCCTTGGCTGTGGATAAGGGCATCCAGTGTGGTACAGTCTGCCTTGGCTGTGGGTGAAGGCATCCAGGGTGGTATAGTCTGTCCAGACCAAGAAAGAACAAACTCTGAATCTTATTACTTTGGTAAGACCTGCCTATGGAGGTTTGCCTTCGTTCAGCTGTGATCATAGGGGGAAGACTGTCCTCTTTCTTATAACTGAAAGGCTGTGTGGGGAAAGGCCCAGCTGGAGGCTGAGCTATTGGTGCAGCCCCTGGAGGACTTCAGCCATATCAGTGATCTGATGCCAAGCCAGCGGCATTGGATCACCAAGCCAACCCAGCCGGGCCACAGAATCACAAAAATTATGAGTCACTATGATAAGTCATTAAGTTTTGAGGCAGACGTTTACATATCAAAGATGATAAATTGTATTGCGTAAGTGGAAATACAGAACTGTGTAAATAAGTGAAGTGCCTTTATCCATTCGTCAATAAATATTTTTTCAAGGGCTGCCTCTGCAGAAGAGTACATGAACTCCTTATAATAACTCTGTGGCTCCCAGGAAGTCTAGAACCTATAATCAGGAAGGAAGTCTCAAATTAGGATAATAGTCTACCAAGAATGATTTCAAAGTTAGAAAAAACTAGACCTTTCACCCCTCAGCCCAGGTCTGTAATGCAAGCTGACCCTTTACCCCTGAAAATAATAACCCTGCCCTGTGTTGTTGTTCTGAGCGAATCATTTTCCCTTTGCTGGACTTCATGGCAACTTTCTGCACAGCAAAGTCGATTTTCTGCCCAGTGGCTTCTGCCCAAATGGTCTGTATTTATCAGAAAATGATGTATTCATGGATCACTTTCCAGTTGCAATGTGCTCTTTGTTATGCAAAACTTTTTGTGCATTATCTCATTCAGCCTTGTCACAATGCAGAAAGTTTATTTGCTCCAGATCTGTTGGACAGACATGCGGGTGGAGGGTTGGTGTCACCTGTCACTACCACTGGACACATGATTTAATCACAGACATTACAAGTGGTCCAAGTGGTCCTGTCTTTTCATAGTCCTGTGCTAAAGATGAGCTTGTGATTTCCAGCGTCGTGAAGATGAGGAATGACATCTTCCAACAGGACTCAAGTTGATTTTCCACTATCTGTGGTATTGAGCAGTTTTCAATTAAGATTTTAGGTTGATTTGTATTTTGTTCTGCGGAAGTTTTAATTAAGGCAGAAAAACTTCAACACCTCACTTTCTTCACAACAGTCACCAAAGCTTTGCATTTTTCTTCCTGAGGCTCCCATTCCCTCGGGCACACTTTAGCAAAAAAGCTTTCCAGATGTTGCCTCTCAGATGTGCCTCGGCAAGCATCTAGCAGCCATCTGGCTGCAGGAACAGCTGGACCGCTTCCAAATGTAAGTGCTCATGCAGGTAAAGGGGTGTGAGGGCAAGAATGTGGACACCTCCGTACTTTGTCACCTAAGTTTGGGGTACTGTTTGACCAGCTGTTGAAATGAGCTCCCAGTGACAAAGACAGTTTTCAGAATCCCAGTCAGTATTCCTATCTGGGTGTCTGAGGGTCATCCTCCAGGGGCATGCACTGCAGGCTTGGACCCGGTGTGGTAATATTGAGGTGGTGGAAACGCTAAGAGTTGATGCACATACCCTGTAATAACACCCAGGTTGTGAACATGATTGGTTCAGCTCCCCTTGACCCCCAACAGTCAAAAACATTTATCGGGTCTTTTCCCTGGCCTTCATTACCAAACCACCCCTAGATACAGATGTACGCACATACATGTGCATACCGCGCTCCCCCCCAACCCCCCCCCCCCCCGCCCCACTCCTCTGCTCCTTTGCTTATAGTCCAGACATTTCAGCATAATAATGAGTCAATGTAGGGAGAGGTGATCATTTAGCAGGAAGATACTAGTTGACTTATCTGGCTTGCAGAAACTGCTCTTTAAGGACAACATGCATCTGTGGAAGACCCAGGGCTTGGCGGCAGGCTTCAAGGAGGCAGCAGGAGGTGAAGGCAAGAGAGGGAGGTGTGGAGAAGTGAAACAGGAAGGAGGATGTGAAAGGGGAAAAAGACCTCCCAGAAACTCTTAGGGGGTAAAGTTAACATTAACCCAATGGGGAGAGCTGGGGAATGTGTTTGTCCCAACTTCTCCACTCTAGTGTCTTCATGGACAATGCTGCACTATGTCCTTTCTGAAAATAGACCCTGTGTGCATTTTCCATCACTGTGAGTTGTATCTGTAGGATGTTTCCACCCCTTAGTTAGATGGAAAGGCTCCCTGTTCTTTGTCCTCAGCCCAGGCTCTCCTTCTTCTGTCTTTGCTCATCTCTTGTCTTGGCCACAACTGTTTACACACTCGTACTTACCTGCCAGTTCTAAGCCAGTCTTTAAGAGCCTGCTCAAATACCAGCTCATTGGCCACCTTAGGCCAGGATCATAGTTACAACTGAAGAGTGCGTGTGTTGGGGGGGGAAGTATGTATATGTGTGGTGTATGTGTGTGTTGTGTAGGCTGGAGCTATGTGGAGAAGTCGTTTTCTAGATGTTTAAAGATTTAAGAGCCAAGACTACTACATTCATTTTGGACTGAATCCCTATTCCCCTAAAGCTATAAGACACATTTTGGAGATAGTTGGTTTGAATAAGAATGGTCTCCATAGGCTTAAATATTCAAATGTTTAGTTACCAGGGAGTGGCACTATTTGAAAGGATTAGAAAGATTAGGAGGTTCCCTGCTGAAGGAAATGTGTCAGTAGGGATGGGCTTTAAGATTTCAAAAGCCCCGCCGGGCAGTGGTGGCGCACGCCTTTAATCCCAGCACTTGGGAGGCAGAGGCAGGCGGATCTTTGCGAGTTCGAGGCCAGCCTGGTCTACAAAGTGAGTCCAGGACAGCCAGGGCTACACAGAGAAACCCTGTCTCGAAAAACCAAAAAAAAAAAAAAAAAGATTTCAAAAGCCCAAGACAGCCCAGTCTCTTTCTCTCTCTGCTTGTGGGTCTGAATGTAGAACTCTCGGCTCCTTCTCCAGCACCATGCCTGCCTGCCACCATGCTCTCTGATGATATTGGAGTAACCACTGAAACTATAGCCAAGCCCCTGATTAAATGCTTTGTTTTATAAGAGTTGCCTTGGTCATGGTGTCTCTTCACAGCAATAGAACAGTGACTAAGATACTTGGGAAAATATTAACATGAGTTAGATAATTGGTTAAATTGAGGAACTGTTCATTTGGTTTTTGTACAGTGATGTTAAAGTTATATGAAAGGATGGCATCTTTTGTAGATGCCTGATGAAGAATCATTATGACTATAATAGTTTAGCAAACATGTACATTTCTACACATGCATATAATGTGACAAAATGCTAACATTTAGAACTAGATGGTAGATTGTTCGTTTTTCCATGTTTTAAATTATTTTGTTCAGGTAAAATCTTTTATAGAATAAATTTAAAATATTTATTTTTATAATATTAAAACTTTTAATGTTTATTTTTTAATTATGTGTGTGTGCACATGCATACGCACATGCACACACAGATACTCTCAGAGGCCAGGAGAGGGCATCAGATTTCCTGGATCTGGAGTTGCAGGTGATTGATTGTATGTCAACCAACATGGTGCTGGGAAATGAACTGAATTCCTCTGGAAGAGCAGCAGTGCGCTTGACCCCTGAACTGTCTCTCTAGCCACATAAGGAAAAAAAAAAATCCTTAAATAAAAGAATTTAGAGCAGTGGTTCTAAACCTGAGGTTTGTGAGCCCTTGGGATCAAACAACCCTTTCACAGGGATCACCTAAGACCATTGGAAAACACAGATACTTACATTATATAGATTCACAACAGTAGCAAAATTACAGTTATGAAGTAGTAATGAAAATAATTTTATGGTTGGGGGGGGTCACCACAACATGAGGAACTGAATTAAAGGGTCTCAGCGTTAGGAAGGCTGAGAACTGCTGATGCAGAGCAATACCAGACTTCTTGGCCAGGCAAAGATTCCAGGACCAGGACAGACAATTCTCTTTGTTAGAGGTTTGTTTTCAGCTGCACACAAGGCCCCTTGCCTGAGACAACGCTGTGCTGTTATCACCTTAATAATAAGAAGGGAAATGAGAGGAACTGTCTGGTTTCCCTCATTTTAGAAGTTCATTTAAGGTTTGATAAAAGTCCACTCTATTTCCAAATAGGTTCACACATGATAATTTACTTAATTATCACAATAATTTAGTGTGATAATTTTTGTTCCTGCTATTCCCATTTCATGGGCGAGGGAAAAATGAAGCCTCTAAATTCAGTGGACACCAGCTCTTGCTTTTCTTTTAGATCACAGAGCTGTCCCCCGACCCCCAGCAGCAGGATGAGAATCTAACTCCAGCTCTGCAGATGACATCCTTCAGGTCTTTCTGCATCAACGGTTCTCACCCCATGCTGCAACCCTTTAATACAGTTCCTCGTGCTGTGCTGACCTCCAACCATAAAAGTATTTCCTTGCTCTGTCATAACTGTAATTTTACTACTGTTATGAACCGTAAAGATCTGATATGCATAATATCTGACATATGACCGTGTGAAAAGAGTCTTGTTAAACACCCAAAGGTGTTGGGACCCACAGGTTGAGAACAGGTGTTCTAGATTTTTCTAGTGCCCTCTCCTGGCATTAGGGCTCAAAGTCATCAGGCCAGAGTCATAATCTTAGGAGGGAGCATGAAGTAATGTGGTCCCTGTCTGGGCCTGTTGGAGTATATTTGCCGTGTGATATTTTGTGAGAATAGCTCTTCAGGCCTAACTGGAGGGCCATGTTGTTCCCCAGCTCCTTCACAGCAGCCCCCAGCTTACAGTTCACAGGTTTGCACTGTTTAACAACCCCCCTGTCTAGCCACTAAGCCCAGTGCACACCACTGGGACTTCTCCGATTGCACCAAGGGAGTGCTGTGGGTGATTAGCAGAAGCAGAGAGGAAATCTATCTGCCTCCAGGAGTCAGGTTCTCCTGGAAGATGGATTTCTGAATCAAAGCAGAAGCAGACACCCTACCACATCAAGGCGGAAAGGGCTTTCAGGCAGACGCTTGGTTGCTGCTTTTGGGACCGGCCACTGATTAGCCAACCGCAGAGTGGGACAGGCCAGGCTCCTCAAACAGGGCAAAGGACAGTGAGGCTGGAAGGTAAAGGAAACGGGAAGGGAGCACAAAGCATAAGGATCTGTGAACATCTGGGGAAGCTTAATCAGGAGGAAATGTGGACCTCCCACACAGTAGCACTTTTATGAGCTCTGACTATACACTAGAGAACACTGAAAAATAACAGAAACTCATGCCCTGGTAATTAATAGCCTTCGGATGGTAAATCAGGCTGCTTTCCCAAGTCTCTCCCTCTCAGGGACATGGTGCTAAGCATGTGGAAGTGGCTGACGAGAGCATGCTGAGCAGCGGCCTATGTATTGGCAAGTCCTGGGCGGCCCCTAGTCACAGAAGACGATTTGGGAACATTGGGGAAATGTGACTGGAAACCAGCCCTTGAATTGTGTGGCCAGGGTAGGGGAGGAGGTGAAAGTTGAAGGAGGAAGGAGCAAGTCTCACCTTGCTTCATTCACTCACTCTCTCACTCATTCGTTCGTTCGTTCCTCCATTCCTACATTCCTCCATTCCTCCATTCAGTGTTAAAAACTAGTGCTCTCAACAGAGGTGCATCTGGACTCAAACCAAGCTTTGCCATTTGAGAGCCCTGTGAATCGGGAGAGTTGTTTGGAGTCTCTAGGCTTCTGTTTCTTCATGTGATCCTGTGATGAAAGAGATCCATGCTGTAGAAATAGTGTATGTGTGTGTGTGTGTGTGTGTGTGTGCATGTGTTGTATGTGCGTGTATGTACATACATGTATATATACATGTAGAGGTCAGAAGTTATACTTTCATGTATTTTCCTCTATTTTTTTCTGCGCCCTTTTGAAGACTCAGGACCCCTCACTGAGTCTAGAGTTCACTGTTTGGCTAGATTAGCTGCCAGCAAGCCCTGGGAATGCAATGGCCTCTGCTCCACCCATAGAAAACCCCAGACCCCCGGTTATAGACATATGCTATATCACTCTTGGCTTTTACGTGGGTGCAGGGATCGAGGCCCTTCAGAAGCATTTTGAGGAATAAAGTGCCCAGTCCAGTAATATGACAGTTCCCCGAGTCTGACATGGAATGGCTGAGCACTCAGCACCTCCTATTGTGTTGAGTCTTTCAGTACACATGTAAAAAGTCCCAGGTTACTTGCTTGAGGGTCCAGGGGTGATGAGTTTAGAAACTTCATTTTACTCCACACTTGTGAAATGAGACACTTGCCCAACTTCTTCTCCCCTTTTGTTTCCTTTCTTCCCAGATTCTCATGGATAGATCATGGAACACGTGCAAAAGAGAAAGGAAGCACCATGGGCAGAGAGGAGATAAAGCATGAACTGTGTAGAATTCTTTGAACCTGGTTCACAACAGACACTTACTTGATAGTGGAGTTAATAATTACTTCCAGGGACCAAACACTCGGGAAAATGGAAACCTTATTTTTATTTTTCTGGTGTTTTGATTAAAATCGAGTCACTCATTTGGAATTCCAGGGCTGTGAGCTGGTGGTCCAGGGATCAGGTCTGTCCCAGCAACGTATTTTATTTGGCCTGCACAGCATGTTAAAAATTGGAAAATTAAGCCCAGGTTGTTTCTGGCTTCTTTTGAAAACAGAAGATCTAGCTGCCCTGGGCTGCCTTTCCTCATGGTAGCAGACAGGGAGAGCCAGGCAGAGGCTGGAAGTTCTATGAGGCTTCCCCTCTGATGTCCCCAGGCACCCCACCCACACCCCAATTCAGTAGAGCCTTTTCTCACACTGCCAAGGAAGGAACCAGGGCTGCAGTTGATGGCCTCATCCTGTGAGGTGAGTTGGTGAGGTGTGGGGCCTGGAAGGACCATCATTGTTCTAGATTGGTCCTCTTCCCTGTGCCGAGGGCCAATAACTGACACTTCACTGTCTGTTCAGATACAATGGCCTGATGTCAGTGCCACCAAGCTCACTCTTACTTCATGGGACCTGCCCTTCCAAAGAAAGGGACCAGTTTCCCTCTGGTTAGGAAACCTGGCAGGATGGGACCTAAGTGTAAATTCGTCACATACTTAAGACATATCAGAAGTTGATGATCTGGGCTGATGTGACTGGGAGCCTAGGATGTTTCAGAGTGGGAGTTTGGGCACCACAGGGCACCAGGGCTCCATATTTAACCCTATCTTCATTGTTTTTTACCACAGGTGATATTTCTTTTCTTTCTTTCTTTCCTTTTTTTTTTAAGCTTTATTTTTTAATTGTGTGTATGCTCTTGTGTCCATGTACATGAATGCAAGTGCCCACAGAGGCCAGAAGAGGCCTCTAGAGCTGGAGTCACTGGCAGTTGTAGGTCACCACCTAGCATAGGTTCTGGGAACCAAATTCTGGTCATTTTCAATTGCTTTGGACGTTAATAGCTGAGATGGCTCTCCAGTGCATACTTTCTCAGTTCAAGTGAGCTCCTACAAGGATGACATCTGATAACACTGGAACTCTCTCTTACTGTACATCATGCATTCCCCAAAGGATCTAAACTGAAAACCATTGGCCTAGGCCACCACCTCCTTCTGTCATAAAGGAGGGGACAGAGGCCCTGAGAGGGAAAGAGGCCTGACTGTGCTCATGGAGGGATGCTGGACTAGGGTGAGCACAGACACCTTACTCCGAGTCTAGTGTCAGCTTAAGAGTAGCACTATAGTCTGGACCCCTGGGTGTGACCCAGCTGGGCAGGTGTGGCTACCACTCTTCAGGGTTCTAGATAGCCTTGTTTGGCTGAACAACAACACCCTGGGGACCATCACTCTGAGTTTCAGGTTTCCTGATGTACCACACTTGAATTCTGCTCTCTGAAGTATCCATCCTCCAAGATGACCACCAGAAGTCTCTCCACTCATGCTATGTAGTCCCCTCCCGTTCTGTACTAGGCTTGGTCGGCATGACCGACAGAAAAAAACATGGCAGATGTGAAAGGGGGTCACTTCTGAGATTAAGACAAAAATACAACAGTGCACACTGTCTTTTCTGTCTCCTAGATCATCCACTGGGATGGAAACTTCACTGTGAACAGCTCTGTGGGCAGCTGTCAGGGCAAGTGACTGAAGTCCATGTTGTAGGCAGGGGAGAGCACAGAGAAGCATGGCCTATGGCACAAGACAGGTTCTTAGACTTCAGCATGGGAGGACAGCTCAGCTGACACTGAGAGACCCTGAGCCAGAATGAACTGTAACAACAGCTTAGCTAGTCTCAGATGCCTCATCTTCAGGGGTGAGAGTGCCTGTTCTAAGCTGCTGAGTCTTGGAGTGATACAGAGATAGGTAGCTGATACACTCTCACAGCAGCAGAGACCTAAGCACCTCAACTTCATCCGGCACTGGAGGGTAGACACTGAAGTCAGTTTAGTGCTAAACTGGATGGCTGAATCACAGAACATCTATTTATTACAGTTCGGGAGGCTGGGAAGCCCAAGACCTTGTGTCTGGTGAGGACCTGCTTCAAAGATGGCAGCCTTTACGCTAGCTCCTCACAAGGCAGTGAGGAAGCAAACTCTATTGGGACTATTGAAGAGATACTGATCCCATTCATGAAGGCTTAAGCCATGGTACAGTTTGCATATGGTACATGTTCAGAATTCACACTGAAGTTTGCTTGTCCACGTGAGGGCACTGGGAGAGAGGGTCAAAGTGAAGGATTATTGTAAAAAGAAATATGGCTAATAAGTTATTTAAGCAGTATTTAGATTATATTTAATTGGTTTGGGGGTTGTTAATCTTTAATTTGCCATTATAAAAGAGCACACAGACACCACATGGATTTTAACAAGCCTTGGCCTGAGTTGTGCAGTCCTAGCCCATCTAAACTAGCTCTTAATTCTATTGCCCAAATATGACCCCATATATACATACGTCCCCTTGGACTGCCATTCTCCATGATATGCCAATGTTCTTGGCCATGTGGAATGAGGTTCTTTTTTCTAATCCATGGCGTGCATCCTCCTTCCTGCTGCTCCTGGCTGGAATCCTCTTGTTCCTGCTGCTGGCTGGAATGGTTTCTTCCTCTGTCTAAAGCACAGGCTTCCTGTTTTAATCCCAGGAAGTCCCACCTTTCTCCATCTTTGCCCAATCTCAGGCCTCGGCATTTTATTTAACCAATCAGAGTCAATGTAAGTAACAGACACCAAGCAGGACCAATTAATTAACATTTAGAATGCTTAACACTACCCCAACAGATTACTATCTTACCACAGGACTGGGTTAGTTCTCATAGACATGGGTTAGTTCTCATGGAGCAGGTCGTTACAGCACAGGTAAGCTCATTGACTCTGTCCCTTCCCTTTTGGGGGGCAATTGCTTCCTCCTTGCAATTGCTTTTCTACCTTGTGTGAGGCAGCACAGGGGGCTCATCATAAGCTAGACTGTGCTTTCAGACTTATGGGTCTGTGAGTGAAAGTGAAGTCCTTTTCTTTAGGTAATGTCCCAGATGTTCTGTTTCAGCAGCAGACCCACACAGCTCTCATGACCCCATCTAAATTTAGTTACAACCCAAATCCCCCTGAACCATCACACTGGAAAGTAAAGAATGAGTTTATGGGGGCACCCGAGCATTTGGTCCACAACAAGCATCCTTCAGAAAGGCAAAGCATCATAAGTGTTTTACTTCCTATAACTAAAAGTGTGATAACTAAAAAACAAGAATTAATGTGTTATTTGCCACACACACAGATGGATTTTTGGGGGGTGATTTCTTAAGAGAAACTCAATATGAAATCAAAGATAGTATTTTTTAAATTGAGATATAATTCACACGGCAGGAAACGCACCATTCTGAAGTGTTCAATTTAGTGGCTTTTAGTGTACTTACTACATTGCACAATCATTACCACTAACTCTAGAATATTTTTATCCTTCCAAAGGGAAACACGACACTTTCCCCTCCTTCCCCTCATTCTTTGTCAACCATTAATCTGATTTCTGTCTCTATGGATGTGTTTAGTATGGACTCATCAGTTTGCTGTAATCATGCAGTTTGTGGTCTTTTGTGTCTAGCTCTTTTTATAGGGTCTCTCTATGACTTAACATGCATCAGAACTGTGCTGCTTTTTATGCTGAGTCACATTTCCTTGAGTAGATATACCACAGTTTTCTTTTCCATTCATCAGTTGGTGGGCATTGGTACAGTCTCCACCTCGGGGCTCTTGTGAATGCTGCTATAAGCATTTGTGTACATATCTTTGCATGCACATGTGGTTTCATTCTTTTAGATATATACCTAGGAGTGGAACAGTGGCATCATGCCATAATTCTAGGTCCAAATTCCTGAGGAATTGCCAAATCATTTTCTACAGTGGCTCACCATTTTGCATTAAACATGGATATTTTCAGTCTATTACATATTCTAGCCACTGGACCAAAATGAAACATCAAAATATGTAGAAAATTGAGGCCTGAAAAAAATATTCCCTTGTTATATTCAACTCTGCTTTATGCTTGTCCTCACCCACTGCTGTTCTCTGTCTGCTTTAGGCTCACTGAGATTTTGGCTCCTTAATAGGTCACACTGTGTACAAGCTTTGTACATACTTCAGCTGAAGAAAGTTGTCTCCTCTAGTCCAGTGCTTTGCTCTTGGTCATACCTAAGCTCTAACGGAAACCTTCTCTGATCGCCCTCATTTGTGACTGTTTTTCCACCACACGGATTGTGTCCTAGGTCCTGCTCACTATTGCACAGGCTCTAGCAAGTGGCAAAGGTTCATCTTAGAACGCCCCTGGGCGCTAAGTGCAAAAATGTTGGTGCCATGTAGTTTAAATCCATTTTCTGTTACTATGGTAAAATACCCAAGACTGGCACTCAGAGGAACAGAAGAAAACCCATTGCTCTGGAAACTAGGAAGACCAGAATCAGGTGCTTGGATCTGGTGAGAGCCTTGTGTCTGTCTGTCAGCTTGTGGTGGAAGCAGGTAAGGGTGGGCAAGGAAAAAGGAGGCTGAACTGAGGAGATAGCACACCTATGTCCCCAAGAAAGATGTTGATCTACTCCTGAAGACACTGGCCCCATGACCCAAATGTCTCCTACCATGCTGTGATTTTCCACTCTGCCTCAGTGACAGTCAAAGGTCAGCCTGAGTTCAGGAGGGAACACGCTATGCACAAGACACAGCACATCAGCCTCCTAAATAGCCATCCTCATCACCCTCTCTGTTTCAGCTTTCTGGTGGGTAAACACAGAGGAAATGGTTATATATTCTCTTTGACTATCCACTTACTAATTCATAAAATGGACACACACACACACACACATCATCATCATCATCATCATCATCATCATCTTAAAGGTCAGCAATGTGTTGGGTTAAATGGGAAGATGTTTTAAATCTAACAAGTGCTCAAAAACCAGAAGCCAGTAGAAGTTACTAGTTACCAGCAAAAATGACATTCTCCTATTTGCACTTTTTTCTGGTAATGAGGCCAGGACAGCATACCAGGGTGTGGACAGCCAGTGAGTGGAATCTGCTGATAGGGCCCTAAGGTGGAAGACAACAAGGCTCAAGAGGTCTTGGACTTGCTGGGGCTGTTACCTATTTCTTATGCCTCTCCTCTCCATCCCATCCTTGAAGCTGGGAATCAGTGACTTGTTTTGAGTTTACAGGCTAAGGAAGCACAGAGGTCCCACTAACACAAACCATGCCTTGATCCCAGTGCAAATATGGACTTTGGATTTTTTGTGTTGGTGCTGAAATGATTCAGACTTTTGGATCTGATAGGGAGGAATGAATATGTTTTTCACATGAGAAGGACTTGGGTTTGAGGGAACCAAGGTGAATGGTATGGCTTAGATGTGGTTAACTTCCTCCAAAACCCATAAGAAAATTTAGTTACTGAGGTAACAGTATCAAACTTTGGTGAGACCATAAGAGGAGTCTTATCATTAGGGCTGCATCCTCATGAAGGGAGCCATGTTGTTCTTGTAGGAGGTATTTGGCATAGGAACCATGGAAGGCAAGAGCAGGTTGATAAGACAGAGCTCAGGTTTCTTTTGTTCTTGTTGGGGTGATCTGGAAGCTCCTTGTATTCAAATGTTAATTGCTTGCCCCCTGTCTTCCTTACTGTTCAAACAAACACATATACCAAGCTGTGTAACCTTGCCTGTTAATCTATCCATGATTGGCTGAATAAAGCAGCCTACAGCCTGGGCTGTGAGAAGAAAGGTAGGTGGAGCCAAGTTTTGGGGGCTTGAAGGTCAGAGAAGAAGCACCATGAGAGGAGAGAGGGAGGAGGAGGAAGGGCAGATGCCATGGGTTAGTGTGGACCAGAAGCACATGGCAGAGAATAACTTACTCTGAGAATTACTATGAGGTAGAGAAACAGCCCAAATGGAGTAAATGCAACTATTTATGGGGGTTTTGGTTGGGAGATGGAAAGCTAGTTTAGAGGGTTAAGATCTGCCCAGCCCCAGTGCTTAAGACTTATTAAAATCCAACAGATTTCTGGGTGTTTATTTAGTAAATAATGGGTTAAGGAATAACTCTGTTGCCTTAAGAATTATATGTCACAAAAAACTGATTACATCACCACTCATCTATATATTGCCAGCAGTCAGAGTTTTGTTAAACTGACATGAACCTATACATACCTGGCAAGAAAGGATATAAACTGAGAAATTGTCTCCATTAGATGGACCTGTAGGTATGTCTGTGGGGGCATTTTCGTGAATAATGATTGACATGAGAAGGCCTAGCCCATCTTGGGTGCTACAATTCCTAGGCAGGTAGCTAAGACAGAGTAAGCCAATAAGCATTGTACCTCCATGGTATCTGCTTCAGTTCCTGCCTCCAGGTTCCAGGTTTCTGCCTTGAGTTTCTACCCTAACTTCTGTGAATGATTGACTGTGATATGGACACATAAGCCAAATAAAACCTTTCCTCCCTAAGTTTCTTCTGGTTAAATGTTTTATCAAGGCAATTTAAACAAACATAAGACGAATTGCTTACTTCCTAAGTGACATAGATTGATTTCCTCCTTCGAAACACTTATAAAACATTACTACTACTTTCCAGAAGAAAACTAGAAAATGAAACCAACCCAATATCTGGGCCTGCCCTCTTCCATGCTTTTGGGTAGCTAAGAACTCTATAAAGGGTCTTCATTTAACTCCTTGATTTGGGGTGGAGTTAAATTGGGACTTATGCTTGGATTGAGAAATGGAGTCCTTCTACACATGCAATGAGATTTCTGAAGATGTGGCCATCAGTCTATGGAGACTCTTGGCAGGACATTGCTTTGTGTGGCTCACAACCATCTTCATGGTCCAACAAAATTCAAATAGTCACGACACAATAGTAAAGCAAATAGGAGGCTTGTTTGCTGCCCCGATAAAAATCTTATTCAGCTTTTCTGATGACACATGTTGAAATCTCCTTTCTCTCATAAGCATTGAAATTGCTTCAGTACAACAGGCCAGGTTCGCTCCCTCTGGATAAGCACTCAAGTTCTTTAGGTGAACAGATTGCCAGATTTGCTTCCTACTAGATGATTCCCAGCTGTCTGCATGCCCTGCCTCTCACCTCCTGGCCTGCAGCTGGAGTGTCCACTCTGTGAGCCTCACCCTTGGCAGCTCTCCCAAGACGACTAAAACTGACAATGGAATTTAAATGAAAAAATCACAAGAAATGAGCCAGGCATGCTAGCTCATGCTTATAATCATGGTACTTGGAAGACTGAGGTTGGAAAAATCACTGTGAGTTTGGGGCCAGTCTGAGTTATGTAGGAGACTGTCTCAAAAAGAAAAAAAAAATAATTGAAAATGGAAAGTAAGATTAGAAGGCACATAAGAACTTTATGCACACTTTAAAAGGCAAATGAATGAAGGAATAAAAGACTGAATCAATTTACTCCATGAACTATTTTACTAATAGTTAAAACAAAAAACAAACCCTGTACGGAGGATTCTGCAGTGGAGAGTGGCAGGTGCACACTGCGCGCCTCAGGGTTCCACTCCAGACTCACTGTATCAGGATCTCTGGGGCTTTGACCTGCTAACAAACTCTTCAGGAAGTTTCTCAGTCTCACCGCAGGCACCGGTGACTGAGGAATTCTGAACAAAAGCCATCAGTCAGGGAGCTTTGCCACCAAGATCAATGCCAAGTGGCTCCTTAAGGGGAACAGTGGCCCCAGGGGAAATGTTAGCAAATGTTCACTTTGGTTTGTGGACTGCAATAACACAAGAAAAGTCTGGAAGTGTTAAAAGACTCAGGAAAGCAAGGGGTCATGCTTCCCCTGCTCTCCGCAGACAGAGAATCGGGACCATTATTACCAGGAATGTGTGAAGCAGTGCAAGGAATACAGGGCTGGGTCAGTGGCAATTGCCCCTACAAGCCCAAGAGCTTCGTTTCATGCAGACTGTAAGGGGCAAGCAAGAGGTAACGGTGAAGATGAGAAGTAGGAAGAGGAGGGTCAGGTGGCCCAAGAGTCACCTGGTCTCAGAAACAAAAGAAAACACCACAGAATAGAGAGGAGTGTTTTCCTGAACAATGGTTCCTCCTTTGAAATTATTCACCAAGTGCGAGCTATAGACCACATGTAGATCACAATACAGGATGCAGTTGGAAAGGTTGGAGGGTGGTTCCATAAGGCATAGTCCATGTCTGCCAATAAAACGGTTGTTGTTACTCAGTGAAACTGCATCAGAAAGGATTGGTATGTACCTCAGTCGATAGAGAGCTTACTAGACTGTGGAAAGCCCTGGTTTCCATAAGGTTCTGTAATACATTCCTGCTATCCCAGCATGGGAAGTGGGAGCAAAGGTGCCCGTGTGCATGTGTGCCTGTGTGCCTATGTGTGTGTGTGTGTGTGTGTGTGTGTGTGTGTGTGTGTGTGTGTGCACGCGCACACACACGCGCGCATATGTAGTTGAAGGTGATCTCTAGCTACATAGAGAATTGGAAACAAGCCTGGGTTCCATGATTTTGAGACGTCTCAGAACAGCAACCAAACCAAAAACAAAAAAACAAAACAAAACAAAACAAAAAAAAAAAACCACCCCAGGTAAAACTTGATTCCAGTAGTTTGTGTGAACAAAAATTCCTCACTCCTCCTCCACAAGGTGCTCACAGGATCACGATGTCACAACCCTTCCCTGCTCTCCAGTGTATTTACCTTCCTCAGGAACAGTGGGAGCAAAGAGTTCTCACTCACTAGGCAGAGATACCCTGGCCTCCTTAGCGTGCACCTCCACAGAGGCCCGCCATTCCTAACAAGCCTTTTCTATCTACTCTTTTCACTGGCCATGAAGTTCCCATCTTGCTCTCACCCTCCCACCTCACAACCCTGCTCTTCCTGGAGTTTTCACTTTAGACAAATTTTGGAAGCAAGTGAAGCTTCTTTGCAGAGTCCCTCAGCTGCCCATGTGGGCCTCCTCCTTGAACAACATCTTCACTGAGGACCAGAGCCTTCCTACATCTTCTGGGGATGGACAGGGCCAGCACAGAGCCCGAGGGTCCTGGCCTGCCATGACCTGCTGTCATCAGTCTATGAGGACAAGGCTGTGAGGACTTGTCACCAGGGGTGGTTTTCACAATCCCCTTTACAGGGATAACATCCAGGTCTCCAAGGCCCTTATGAAATGCCTTCTGTATTGTCCTCTCAAGTTTGCAGTAAGCATGTGTCCTACTATGCCCAGCCCATGCCTGTTGTGTTGGATAACATCATTTCGGCCTCAGAAATGAGTTCCGGTCTGAAGGATGGCACAGGACATGAGAACAGTCATCTTGCTTCCGTGTGACTTTGAAACATTGTGTTTTCATTGGCATATGCTCTTCAGTTCTTGTGTGGATCTGTGAGTGGAAGTGAGTTTCTGCTTGAAAAAATATAGACCCCTATGGGGAGCTGAGGAAGCCCTGAGTGAATGTGTATTGTTGACCTAGGCACGGCCATTTCAAAGGCTTCAGAACCTTGGGAACTACCAAAGCCTTCCCCTGAACTGAGTGAGAAAGTTGGCAGTTTGAGCAAAAACTAGCAACTGCAGCTTTCCCCTCCCGTATGACTGCAGCCTCACACTGTTCCCTACAGAGTCCTCCTCCTGAGACTAGCTAACTCCTCCCCTTGTGCTGTACTTAATAAAGCACTGGGCTCCAGGCTGCTGTTGCCCAGTTGGTGCCGCTCCATCAGAGCAAGCACAGCCCACCCATCCCTGCTCTTCTACTCGTGTGTCTGCCCTTTTCTCTCTTGCTACCCCAGTCACAGTTTCAGGGCCAAGCTGTGCAGGACTTGGTGGAGACCAGTGGGGGGGGTATTTTGATGTGCGAAGCGTAAGGCTGCTCTGTGGCCTAAGGGCCAGTGAGGGTGACAGGCTAGTCACAGTGCTATGAAGCCACTGCTGTTTATTTGACAGATGGCTTTTTTTTTTCCTTATAGGCCTGGGAGGACCACATTTTATCTCAACCTGATCCTTCTATCTACATGACTGGCAGATAAGAGGCACTCAATAAGTATTTTTGAGTGAATCAATAAAGAAATGATAAAAAGTAGGGTGGAGTGGAGTTGAGTCCAGCCAGAATGAGACTACCCTGTGTAATGATCTAATTGCCTTGAAAGCTATTGGAGGGCTTATGGATGGCTGCCATGAAGCAGTAGCTCTCAAAGCTAAAGGTTCACAAGTAGTAAGAGTTCTTCCTATACCTGCAGGTCCTTAAACACATACGGTTGGGCTGGAGAGCTGGCTCTGTGGTTAAGAGCAGTGGCTGTTCTTCCCAGGGTCCCTGGTTAAACACATATGGCAGTTCTTGATTTTGCATACTGAATATATAAAATGGCCATTTGGAGAAGGTAGTGTTTTGCTCCTTAAAAAAAAAAAAAAGCAACTTGGCATGTTCTTAAGAATAAAATAGAGTCCAAACTATTTGTTGCTCCTGTGTGGTGCTATCAACTGCTTAAGCTGCCAAAGAGAGAATCTACTTAAGCTGGGCATGGTGAAGCATGTGTATAATGCCAGAGGCAGAGGCAGGGACTAAGCAGGGGCGGGGCGGGGGCGGGGCGGGGGCGGGGGCAGGGACTAAGCAGGGGCGGGGCGGGGGCGGGGGCAGGGACTAAGCAGGGGCGGGGGTGGGGCGGGGCGGGGGCGGGGGCAGAAGCAGGGACAGAGTTAGACTGGTCTTGGTCTACACAATGAGTTATAAGTTAGTGAAGGCTACATAGTGAGACTTCGTTTTAAAAAATAATACCTTCTTGCCTTCCACAAATTCTTCTGTCAAGAACAACCATGTGGCAGCACAGGGCACACTCACAGGTTCAGAAGCTGTTATCTAATCTGAGCCAAGCTGAGCCCTCTTTCTATGTCTACAAAGATAAACATGAGCAAGCATAACATAAAACACCAAGTGCACTTCCCTGGGACAATTTTGAGAGCTTCAGACCTCTGGACACACAGATGTGCACCTGCAGGATGGCCACATCACCCACAGGGCAAGAGAGACAGATGCCCAATGCAAAGAGTTCTAGTCAGATATGCCTTATTGAGGATACCTGGGTTCCTTCCTGTGGGTGTGCTGAACCCCTCTCCCAACTCAGCTTGAATGGGATTTGTTTTCTGAAACCGGAATGATCCTAATTCATCCACTTTGATGACTGACACTCAGCACTTTCAGGTAGGGTAAGGGCTATTCTTGGCATAGAAGATGGGTTTATCACATTTGCATGAGTTATCATTGTCTTGTGCAATTGCCAGCATCCAGCTGCCGAGGCAAACAACTTCCTATGCAATTAAACTGCTTTTGATAGGAAGCATAGCAACTTGTTTTAGAAATGCAGGTTTATTTGTTTATTTGTTGGGAAAGATGCCACTTTATTACTTATGTGCTGCAGTCTTTACTTTTGATGGTTCAGAGATTTACTTTGAAGCTTCAGATGACTGTCTGCTTCACAGTATTCCACACTCTGTCAATCAAATTAGTCTGGCGTGTGTGTGTGTGTGTGTGTGTGTGTGTGTGTGTGTGTGTGTGTGTG
>CAJQZJ010033071.1:2983652-3053353 GCA_907164525.1 Lophiomys imhausi | reverse complement strand
TGTGTGTGTGTGTGTGTGTGTGTGTGTGTGTGTGTGTGTGTGTGTGTATGTGTGTGTGTGTGTGTTTTCCTACATATTTTGTCCTCTCACAACCTCTGTGACTGGTTCTGTCTCATGTCAGCCAACAAAACAAAGGAAGACTCAATGTGGTAAAATAAATTATACTCAGGTAAAGAACACGAAGCTTTTTACCAAACTTTACAAACTTGATCTGTCCAGTTGAGTACAGAAACTATCAGAAAAGCTAATTCAGTTCTAACCTGTATAATGAAAATATTCTTTTCATTATAAGGATGGTGATCAATAGTTCTCTGCTTTTCATTTAACAGCCCAGTGCTGAGTACTTGTGTACATAATTCAGGACACCGTGCTATCTTAGTTTGGTTTCTGTTGCTGTGGCAAACACCATGACCAAAAGCAACCCATGGGAGGAAAAGGTTTATTTTCATCTTATATTTCCAGTCCATCATCCAGGAGCCAAGGCAGAAGCTCAAGGCAGGAACCTGGGGTAAGCACTGAAGCAGAGACCACAGCAGTAAACATGCTGCTTACTGGCTTGCTTCCAGGCTCTCATTCAGTTACCATTCCATACAGCCCAGGCTCATCTGTCTAGGGGATGGTGCTATCTACAGGGGGCATGGCTCTCCTATATCAATTAGCAATCAAGAAAATGCCCCACAGACATGCCCACAGGCCCATATTATAATATCAATTTTTCAATTAAGGTTTCCTCTTCCCCAGCCTCTTTTAGGTTTGGGTTACACTGGCAGCCAAAGCTAACCATGACACATGTCCAAATAATCACGCTCACAAACCCGATCAAGATCTGGGAAACTGAAGATTTGAAGCCCATGGCATTTTGAAGAGCATGCGATTTGGGGCTTAGAAAACTATATCCAAGACTGTGCTGCTTTGAGCTTCAAACTTAGAGCACCGTGAGACCCCAAAATATCCCACCTAAAATGTATTTCTTTGGCAAATTTCCACACAGCTATTCAGACAAATTGCAGAGCTCTTGTAGGCTCACTCTGCAGGACTGTTGTTTTGTCAAGAAACGTCCATCTATACAGGAAAGTTGCTAAGTGACACAAACCATGTAGAGATCAGTGGCAGATACTGGTTGATCCTCTTCCCACCTGATATTCTGCTTTCTACCCAGGAAAGATCATGTCATGGGAAGAAGACAGGAGACTGATATCTGTTCACACAGCGATGACCACAGGTGGCTGTTACCCAGGAGGCTTCTCTTCATAAGAAGACAGTCTTTACTTCTTGCTTTGCACCCCTCCAGTGCCTCCACAGCCTGCCCAACCCCCCTCCCTATAAACCCATCTCCTTTTCAGCTGATAAGCTTCCACGTCTTTCTTGGCCATTTCATACTTGTTTTCCTGTGATGAATTAATGTACATGCTGACTTTGCATTCTCCCCCCCCCCCCACTTTGTGCTTTGTTTTGACTCTGTTTCCACTTCCATTTTTAGCGATTGAACATATACTAGGCAAACTCTCTACCACAAAGCTGGGACCCTGACCTTTTTACTTTTTTATATGAGACATAGTCTCACTAAGTTGCCCATGCTGACCTTTAATTCATTCTGTAGCCCAGCTTTGAACTTTTTTTCCCAGAAAGGAAGAAGTTTCCTGGTCATTTAGAGATTTATTTTTTTAATGTCCCACCACCAAAGTGTGTGGTGTGTTTAACAGTAGACTCTTACCTTGTAGTTATGGTAGCTAACCATGCTGGTTGGTTTGCTCAACTTGACACAGAGCAAGAGTTATCAGGGCTGAGAAACATCAAGTGAGCAACGCCTCCATCAGATTACCTGTAGGCAAATTTGTGGATCATTTCTTGAACAATGATTGACATGGGAGGGTCCAGCCTGCTGTGGGTGGTGCCACACTTGAGTAGGTGGTCCTTCTGTGTATATGAAGTTAAACTGAGCAATCTACGGAGAGCACGTCTGTAAGCTGCATTCCTCTATGGCTTCTGCTTCAGTTCCTGCCTTCAGTCATTGGACTTCCTTTAGTGATGAAATCATTATGGGAAGCTGAATGCTCTTCAGCTTGCCGCCTCTACCAGAAAACACCACACTTCCACCACCACACATAGGGAAACAGATTGGTGGAGGAGTTTAAATTTTATTCATTATTATTGAACCTGTGGATCTGACATGTATGTGTGTAGGGCATGTGTGCTACAGATGTGTGGAATTTCAGAGGGCAACTTTTAGCTTAGTAATTGGTTTTCTTTTTCCACTGTGGGATCTGGGGATCCCACTCAGGTTGTCAGGCTTGCGTGGCAAGCACTTGCCTCAGTGAACCATATTGCCATCTTGGCTAGTCAGTTCTTATCCAGATCTGAGCTAGGGAAAATAGGGTAGACTCTCTTTTCTCAAAGAAATATATTGCACATTTTTAAAACGAGAAGCATCTGATGGGTTTATGGAATGATGGGCGGAATATTCCTTCTTATCCACTCTAGGTAGAGTCATTTGATCTCAGACTCATCACATCTTTTATTTTCTCACAATATTTTTTATTGATGTATATTTACTACACATTTTATAGTATTGGGTATCATATAGAGAATTTATTTCCAGTATAGCATGTCCTTTGACCTTATTCTCCACCTTTTACTCCTTCTGTTTAGATACTTTCAGGTGAAAATATTTCAGGTCTAGGCACTGCCAAGGTTTCTGAAAAGGATTCCAATAGCTCAGGAAACAATGCCAAGAACTGACAAATGAAATTACTTGAAGTTAAAAAGGTACTTCACAGAAAAGGAAATGATGAGGTGAAGAGAGCGTAGAGAAGGGAGAAAACATCTGCTAACTATATATTTGACAGGATTAATATCTACAGTATAAAAAAAATTAAAGAATACTAAACACTAAGAAGTCAGACAATCCAGCCAACAAATGAGTTAATGAAATTAACAGACTTCAAAACAATGTAAAAATACATTCTTAGGCGGGATGTAGTGGCACACGCCTTTAAGCCCAGCACTTGGGAGGCAGAGGCAGGTGGATCTCTGTGAGTTCAAGTCCAGGTTGGTCTACAGAGTGAGTTCCAGTACAGTCAGGACCATTACACAGAGAAACCCTGTCTCAAAAAAACCTTAAAAAACAAAACAAAACAAAAACGAAACCAAACCAAAAAAAGTTCTTAGTCATCAGAGAAATCTAACACACACACCACACACACACACACACACACACACACACACACACACACACACACACACACACACACAGTAGAATCTGATCTTATCTTAGAATGGCCATCATTAGGAAAACAGCAACAAATGCTGAAGAGGATGTGGGGAAAAGGAAATCCCTTGATGGGGATGTAAATTGGTCCAGCCACTAGGGAAATTAGTATGGATGTTACCCAAACTAAAAGTACAACTACCATATGACCCAGCTGCACAGGTTCTAAGGATACAGCTAGTTGCCGGATGCTGTTAACATACTGCAGAGTGATCTGCACAGCCCAGTTTATTGGTGTATCATTCACAATATCTGTGTTAGGGACTCAGCCTATGTGTCTGTCAAGAGATGAAAGAGTGTATACAGGAAATGAGGTTTATGTCAGGGTTAGGGAGAGGTGCCATTCAAGAGAGGCATGGAGTCAGATTATCCTTTAAGCAAAAAGTTCATTAAAGCTAATGGCATGGAAGGATCTGAGATAAAGCTCCACAGGCTTAGGGAAAGCTAAGACTGTTCATGTAAGATCCCTTATGGGGAAGTAGGGCTGAGAGGTGATGTGCCAAGACAAAGTGGATTTGCAGTTGGTTGACATTACCGAATTAGGCTAAGAGGCACTGTGTTCTTTTCAGCACTGTGTTCTTTTCAGTTTAGGTTGGGGCAGGTGTTTGAAAGTCCCAAGGACACTTATGGGTAGGGGTAGTATGAAAAAGTCCACAGAACAATGGACTTAGTTAATTATGCAACATGATAGTGGTCAGCCTGCCTCCAGGCCTGGCAGCCCAAAAGCTATGTGTGCTCTTAAGCTGCCTGCAACCTTCTCCAAGTAGTGTTGTGCTACCTGGAAGCCCCAGGAGGGACAGACTCTCTGTTGTGTGACATGACATTTGCAGTCTTTATATTTGTATGATGGGAAAAAAGGGACAATTTTATAGGAAAAATCTTACAGATGGGAGACATCTTAAGTTCTGGCTACTTCCTCTTGAACTTGGGTGTCACTGGACCAAGAACCCCCCTCCACCTTCCCTTCTCTCCCTAGTTTTGTAGCAGATAGTCAGGTGCCATCTGTGGGTTGCTGTTTGGTACCTGAATTTACACATCAGGGGGACATTGTCTACGTGAGTCTGTGTGTCATGCTGGAGAGTAGTATGGACAAGTCAGATTAATGGGAGACTAGAGAGAGATCTTGATGTAGGAGTCAATGTCTTAATTCTTATATTTTTGGTTGTGAGCCTAGCCTTTTGAAAACTGCAAATTAATTAATTAATGTAGTTATTTGTAAGTATAAACTGTAATATTAGGCCAGCGGAGTAGCCGGCAGCTTGGCAGAGGAGCAGGCAGCCTGGCCTGAGTACCTTAACTGGCTGCCTAACTTATCCTGGAGAAAGAGCCTTGGGACCAAAGGTGGCCTACACCACCTATAACCTAAACTCTGTTAATTAATATAAGTTGTTATATTAGGCCGGTACAATTACCGGCGGCTTGGCGGGAGATTCGCCTGGGCTCAAGGGGAGTTTGGGAATCCAACAGCCCGGGACTGCTTGGACTGAGGGCCTATAAGCCACCGCAGTCTTTTCCCCAATAATTAAACACAGCAAGACCTTTTAATATTTTAACACTTAGCCCTTAGCTGGGCAGACTCTCAATTAGCTACTCTAAGTTAACCTGGATCGGATCACCTAATTCCAAACCACCATATGCCTGCGAGTACCTTCCAGCAACTCTCCAGTGTCTGTCTATTTCTGTGTCTCCCGGCGGAAAGAGAGTCTCTGTGTGTGCCGAGTTCCTGTGCTGATCTGAGGAAGTCCTGCCTTTCTATACTCTTTCTGCCCAGCTAATTGGCCATAAGCGACTTTTATTAACCAATCAAGAGAATGCCTCAGAAGGGGCGATAACCAGATCTCAGCATTGAATTCAATGTATCAGAAACAATATTAGACCTTCCCTCAACAGCCTTTAATGGCTGAGCCATCTCTCCAGCCCCAGTGGATTAATTCTTTATTGCTGTGCATCAATGCCTTCCTGGTTGAGATGGACATGCTCTCTGAAACCACAAGACAAAATAAACACTTGGTTCCATATGTTGCTTTTTGGTCATGATGTCTTATCACAGTCACAAAAAGTAACTAATTCAGGGAGGGAAAAGGCAGAGGGCCTTTACTCTTGGTAGATTTTATTATCTTTTCCTTTGAAAGCTTCAAGGATGAACTACCACGCTCTGTTACCACACTAACTTTGCAAGTGAAAAACTGATACTCAAAAGAAAGGAGGAAGTGTCCCAAGTGGTTTTTAGTATAACTTAGAGTCCCATGTGCAAAGGATAGGTTGTTATAGAGTAGCTGAAAGGAAGGAGTGTGAAGTAGTTGCATGTCATTTATGATGAAAGTTGAAGCTTATCAAAGGGAACATAGGTCAATTTCCTCCCGACCAGACGCCATTATTTTTTATAATTCTATCTTTAGTTTTCATCTACTCTGTCACAACAACCTGACATTATTGGGAAGTCGAACCTGATTGGTGGCAGTAGGACACTAAGGGTGTGTCCTGAAAAGGTACACCGTATTCCTGCCTTTCCACTTTCTGATTACCATCTGTGAGCACCTTACCCCATTATATAGTCTTACGGCCCTAGGTTTGAACTCACCAGAGGCCCGCATAATAGAACCAGCTATGGCCTGAAGCTATGGTAGACATTTAAAAAATGTTTTTACTAAGAAGCACTGAGTGCTCATATGGGCTTACAAAGTAACCAAATGCAGGATAAGAGCCTGACATCCTAGAGCATAAGATCATCACCCCGAGAATCACTTTGCTCCTGAAAGAAAGCATTCACTGCTCCTTTGAACTAGCTTGCAGATCCCAAACTCAAACAATGATCAGCTAGACCACATCTTGACTAGACTCACTTAACTCTACATACTTCTTGTCCCTGGTCCCAATTCTTCCCCTATTTAAGCCGAAAGTTCACACCAGGATCCTGAAGATGGACTTGGGATGACTGGAAACTCTGCTGGCTCCTCCTCCTGGATGCACACTGATCAGCTCTCTACTTTTCTACTTTCCACCATTGCTTCTGTCTTTAATTAGTGTACTGGGGATGAGTGGCCAAGAGTAGCCTGGGATCATGCCCTAAAGTTCTTATTAGATAAACTCTAAAACTGTGAGATAAATCTTTCCTTCTTTTAAGTTGTTCTCTTTTGTTTTGTCATGGTGAAGAAAAAACTGACTATAGCACAGAATCTGAAGGTTAGACTTCTAGAGTATATTCCTCGCTATCCAGCCATGAGATGATACAGCGAAGTAAAGGTCAGGGCTAGGGTTTGGATTTATAACAGAGGGGAAATAATTACAGCTTCCCCCTATCTTCCCAGTTTTTTTTTAAACTACTACACAAATTTATCAATTGACATAAGACAGATTGGCAGAAAGCCAAATGTGGCAAAATTTGTGTCAAGTCAGAGTTCATAGGGAAAAACAATGAATAGAAAACCAAATGTTGTGCTAATGAGTTTCTTGGAAAAATTTAAAGATTGTGCAACAATTAATTAAATGTGTGAAAAATAAAACAATACAAATGTGGAAAAGGTTATACTCAACCTAGAGGTGGGTAATTGTCCCCCATCCCAGGGTATGCTGAGTACATTTCTTGTCTGTAAGACAGTAAACTGCGGATGGAGATTGTTCACCTCATCTGATCTCTTTTTGCAGCCAGGTATGGGTCATGGGAAGTCAGGCTCACACTGCTGGAACAGAGCCTGCTAGGGCTAAGGAGTAGGCTTGCATTTCAAGACAAGAAGACAGCTTTGCTCCTCTTTGGGCCTGAACCAACCTTGTCAAGATGCTTTGGAGTGGGAAGATGCACAACCACCAAGGTTGCACCCCAGGATGAAGGTTGAGAGGCTGATGTAAAGTAACTGTGGATTATGGAATGTTAGATGGAATAGTATCCACCATCCATGAGACTGTATTCAACATTGCTCTTTTGATAACATAATTGATATAAATAATATGTTTTCATACTGTCCTGGGCATTGCTAATATTTGTTTATTGATATCCCATTAGTCAAAACCAATTGGCACTGACCTGAAATGGATAGTGATGACAATTTGGAGATTCTGTCAACCTTTTGTAAAAGGGTTTTCATTATATCATGCAAACCACTGAGTATCACACAGATTTGGAAAAGCATCTTGAATAATAGCAAAAACCAAAGCCAAAGGTTTTTAAAGACCAAAGGCATACTGCAGGTGAAAGAGGATATTTTCAGAAGCCACAATTTTATTGAGTTAAAAAAAAAAGTACCAGGAGTGGACTACCTCCCTATGAACCATTGGCCAGGAAGATCTTTGAACCACTGCTGTTGGCTGCATGTTAAAACTAGATGCTGTTTTTTTTTATTGCTGAATATATCATGTTTTGTCGGTAGCATGGAGAAATCAGACCGGGACTGATTTCTGATTTCCCCCTGTTGGTGGTCTTTTATAGTGATAGAAGACTCCATGTGAGGGATGAGAGAAAATTGTCACTGGTAGTTTTGTGTGAATATAAGAACTATGCACTACATTATCAATAAATCTGTCAAGATTGCTCTACTGATGCCATAGTGGTATAATTGTTAAGGGTGAAACTAATCGCCTTTCAATTGGATTTAGGGCCCACTCCACAGGAAGGACTCACTTCTGGTCCTGTAAGCCAAGACAAAAGCTTGTGGCTTGGAAGATCGTAGACCACAGCAAGGGAAGCAGCTATTATCATTTTGATAGATAGATATGATATATTCATCAAATTTCCTTCTAAAACATTTGTGTTTATACCCATAAATTATTGTTGCTATCCTTTTCAGCCATAGAGGAAAGATTCCTCTTTTGTAATAGCTAGTTATACTGTAGGTACTGATAATCGCTCCAACTCCTAAGAATAAATAACTGATGAAGTTGCATAGTGGTCCACTGCTCAGCCACACATGAAAGAAAGTAATCAGATATCCTTGTCATCCCTTCCAAAGCTCCAGAGACACCACAGAACAGGAGGTGCATAGTGGTCCACTGCTCAGCCACACATGAAAGAAAGTAATCAGATATCCTTGTCATCCCTTCCAAAGCTCCAGAGACACCACAGAACAGGAGGTGGAAAGAAGAGTGAGAAGGACAGGTGTAATATTGTGTAGCTCTTTCTTCCAAATGGAAACATTCTTTCCTTGAGCAAGAAAGATAACTAAGGGCTCTGGAAGTAAACAAGCTCACAAGGTTCAGGAAGTTTCTGAAACTTGCAAGATGTACAATGTGTCTCCTTAAAATTACAAAAATAGTGACTGTTACAGAGAGAGACAGTTGACTGCCTGCAAGTTAGGCAGAATGCCAGGGTCTAGCCTTGATGAGTCATCACCAACACTGGGGTGGGCTCTTGGGTAATGAAGCTGCCTTTGAGTCACCAGTGCTTCTGTAAGTAACCCTTACATAAGTCCCTGTAAATAGCCTCAATAAACATACTAGTTCACCAAGCTAGAGTAAACATAGGTGGGATCACTTCTTTGGTCTGTTGTTAGTGCCCTATCTGTGGTGAATGTTTGCTCGTAGCTCTCTAGGGAAAATCATGCAGCATGATCATTCATCCTTTTCTATAGTCAAAACATCATTTTCAAATATTAATAGCAGGACTCTCAGGGGCTGCAGAGTTGACTCACTGGTTCAGAGCACTAGCTGCTCTTCCAAAGGACCAGCACCCATGTTGTATGGTTCACAGTTACCTGTCTAGCTCTAACGGATCTAATACCCTTTTCTGGCCTCTATGGGCACCTGCCACACTTGGCATATGCACAAGTGTATACACACACACACACACACACACACACACACACACACACACACACATAAAAATAAAATCTTTTAAAAAGGAAAATGCAGGCCATACTTCCGTAGAATGTGTACACATTAAAGAGCTGCATATTAAATCACGAGGAAGGAGCAGATGTAACACTTCTTCAAAGAATCTAGCATGCATATAGATATTCATAGCTACAGAAAATAGTGGTACTGAACTAAATAACAAAAGTAATTAGTGATCCAGTCAATAAAAGTCTAACCTTTGAGAAGCATCTATTCTTTTTTTTTTTTTTTTTTTTGGTTTTTCGAGACAGGGTTTCTCTGAATATCTCTGGCTGTCCTGGACTCGCTTTGTAGACCAGGCTGGCCTCGAACTCACAAAGATCCGCCTGCCTCTGCCTCCCAAGTGCTGGGATTAAAGGCGTGTGCCACCACTGCCCGGCGAGAAGCATCTATTCTTGAGTGAAATGTTGTTTCTTTGCATGAAGCAAAAAAATATTTGCATTGTAGTCCAATAGGAATAAGAATTTATAAAATCTAATCAGTAGGAAACAGTGATTCCAACACTTATATATGCCTCCAGAAAATGAGCTCATTTTTGGGTGGACCTTTGAGGTGCTGTTCCAAGCTGACACCCACAAGGCATGTGGTCATTCTGTGTCCTACATCCAAGTTGTTGGTCTTTTCCCCCTAATGCTCTAACAAACAAATTGTCTCAAGCACTGGTCCACAGAAGTCAATTACACTTCACTGTTCAGAGGACTCTTAGACTCTCTGTCCTCACTCCGGTTCCTGACCTATGTTGGCTAACTTTGTGTACCCCTCTGGCCAGTAAACACGAATCTAGGTGTTTCTGGAAAAGTACTTTGTGAATGTACTTCATCTCCCTGGCTCATAGTTATCAACAAAGGCTTGAGGTCCTGAGAGCAGAACTGAAATTCCTTGGAGGGAAGAGTAAATCTGCCTTAAGGCACAACACGAGCTCCAGCTGGAGTGCTGTGGTCTGCTGGCCTTCCCAATAGATTTTAGACTTCCTGGCTCCCTCAGACACATAAGTCAATTCCCAGAAATAGATCTCCAAAGACTCCTGCCCCTTAACTAGCTCTACTTCTCTCCTGGGAGCCTTGACTAATGTACTGTCCTTGGGAATACTACACCCCTCCCTCCGGCCAGCCCTCTGCTTCCTGTGGTACAGCACTCATGCTGGGCACAATTTGACTTCAGTAACCCAATGTAAGATGTGTTTTAAACTTTAGAAGATGCTTTGGGGAGGCTAATACAGCAGAGCAAGGAAGGGACTCCTAGACATCCTTGATAAGGTGGGAAGCATGGGAGCATACAGGTGGACATGGTGCTGGAGAGGTAGTTCATAGTTCTTCATCTGAACATACAGGCAGCAGGCAGAGAGTGAGCCACTGGGCCTGGCTTGAGTTTCTGAAACCTGAAAGCCTAGCCCCATTGACACACCTACTCCAGCAAGGTCATACCTACTCCAACAAGGCCAGATCGCCTAATAGTGTCACTCCCATGGACCTATGGGGCCATTTTCATTCAAACCACCATAAGTAGTGTAAAGGTTTCCCTCAGAAGAATTTACACCTGTGGACTGCAGTTCTAGCTCACACTGAGGAGTTGGAGGCTGCTTGCTGATAGCCTGCCCTGGCAAGCCTCAACTGCACAAGCTGACTCCTCCTCCTATCAAATTTCTCTTTGTATTTCTCCTCTTGGCTCTCTTTCTGCAGTTGAACACTGACTGACAGAATCTACTGTAGGTTTGGTGGCTGCAGCAATACATGTTGAAGCATGTCTTTCTCTTTGCATGAGTTACAATATTCAAGATCTAAATAGTTATATGAGGTGCTTCATTACGAGAATAGGGCCATGTGACTTAGTGAGAGACATATCATTGCAAGCTGCCTTTCAACCTGGTAAATTCAAGCTGATAGTGTAATTTAGCTCAGCTTTAATAGTCTAAGAATAAGAAGAGTTGATTGTGTGAAACCCTGTCTGTATATGAAGAGAGAGTCAGGAACTCCGATGCTGAGGGCAGGAAGAGACAGACTAAAGAAATGAGTGAGGTGAGCATGGAAACTCCTTTACTCAGAAGTGGGCAGAGGAGTAAGTTCAAAGCCAGCCTGAAGGAAGATGTGAATTCCAGCCTAGTCTGTGCTATACAGTAAGACCCTGTGGTGGGTGGAGTAAGAATGGCCTCATATGTTTGAAAGCTTGGTCATCAGGGAGTGGCACTACTTGAAAAGGATTAGGAGGTGTGGCCTTGTTGAAATAGGTGTGCCATGCCGGAGTAGGTGTGGCCTTGTTGGAGGAAGTGTACCATTGGGAGTGGGCTTTGAGGTCTAGTGACTCTCTCTTCCTGCTGCCTGTGGATCCAGATGTAGACTTCTCAGCTACTTCTCCAGCATCATGTCTGCCTGCATGCCACCTGCTTCCAGTCATGGTAATTACAGACTAAACACCTGAAACTGTAAGCAAGTCCTAATTAAATTCATTCTTTTAGCCAGGCGTGGTGATGCACACCTTTAATCCCAGCACTCAGGAGGCAGAGGCAGGTGGATCTCTGTGATTTTTGAGGCCATCCTGGTATACAAAGTGAGCCCGGGACAGCTAGAGATACACAAAGAAACCCTGTCTTGAAAAAAACAAACAAACAAGAACTTTCTTTTGTAAGTGTTGCCTTGGTCATGGTGTCTTTTCACAGCAATAGAATTCTGGTTAAAAAACAAAAACAAAAAACCTGACCTGCCGCTAGAGGCATTGCAGATGTGACTGCTATGTCACATGTGCATCAGTAGGTGGCAGAGAGGAGAGAGGCTATATCTACATTCAGCATTCTGACCTATAAACATCTGAATGAATAGTAGCCTAACATTCCTGGGGAAAAAATCAAGCTGAATACCAACACAACATTGGCACCATGGGGTAGCCTGTGATGACTGCCAGACCAGTACCAGGGAAGCACCAGATGGGCTCCCAGGACAGGAAATAATCCAGAAATTAGAAGAACTGTACCTGGCCCTGGATGTGGGGGTTGTGGAGACCCAGCCCCAGAGTGAGATCTGGCCCAGATGGGGTTACAAGAGCAGGAGAGCTGTCCCTGCTCCTTACATGCTGCAGCACTCGGGAGAGCAGGCCCTGCACCTTGCCTGGGTAGCACACAACAGCTGGTCTTGGATATGGGGGCTGTGGGTGAGCCAGCTCTGAGGGAGTGAGCATGGCAGAGCCAGACCTGCCTTCTGTCTGCTATGTGGTGGTGTTGGATAGGAGAGATCCCCTCTCCTCCCTTTTCCCCTCCCCACCATTGGCCAACAGGAGATCTGGCCCAGATGGGGTCATAAGAGCAGGAGAGCTATTCCTGCCTCTCACATGCTGCAGCACTCAGGAGAGCAGGCTCTGTACTCTGCCAGGATACCACACTACAGCTGGTCCTGGATATGAGGGTTGTGGGTGAGCCAGTCCCGAGGGAGTGAGTGTGGGAGAGTCAGCCATGCCTTTGGTCTGCTATGTGGTGGTGTAGGCTATGGAAAGATGCCCTCCGCTCCCTTTTGCCCTCACCACCATTGGCCAACAGGAGATCTGGCCCAGATTGGGTCACAAGAGCAGGAGAGCTGTCCCTGCACCTCACATGCTGCAGCAGTCGGGAGAGCAGGCCCTGCACCTTTCCATAGTAGAACTGACTATGGATGTGGGGGTTGCAGGTCCAGAGACATGGCTTTCAGTTGGCCCACCCCAACCTCTACCCCATGGATGAACTGCTGGAGTGCAAGAAGAGGCCAGTTCCACAACTCAAAACTGCAGGATCTCCATGACACAGGACAGTTACAGCATATCTGAGAGGAGTTCCAGTATTGACAAAGTAGCAGAAACCAGAGGCCTGGTACCAGACCAAGGAGTCATTTTAATGAACATTTGCAAGCAAAATGTGTGGAGAAAGATGGAATATTGTGGGACACACTGAGACATCTGCAGCTTCCACAATGAGATTTTTTTTTTTTTTATGACGGGACAGATTGCAAGGTGGAGGGTGGGTCTGAGGGGAGGTGGGAGATGAGAGGTAACAGGATGCATGATGTGAAATTCACATAATAAAATTATTTTCAATAAAAAAACCTGAGAGAATGAATGAATTTAGGCACTTAAAAGATTAAATGATGTCCCCCATGTTGCTGAGGGTAATCTTCACTTAACCTACTAATTCAGAAGAGACTCTCTTTGGGAACCACCCTTTTAGGTACATTTATAAACCATATTTTACCCAGCTACTGGAGCATTTTGCTTAGCCCTGTCAGGCTGACCCATAAAATTAACTGTCACACTTCTTTATGCACAAAGATCTTGGCACAGTGCCTAATCTTAAAATGAATATCATACCAGTGGTAGCTATGAGCACTCAGAACAATCCATCAAATCCAGAATTTACTTGGGTTTCAGTAGCATTTGAAATAAATCCTGGATATTTCTGCCAAACCAAAAATGTTCCCAGACTTAATTGACAGATGATTAAGTAAGGGAGAGTCTAGACCACTGCTATTACATGTTTTCAAATTGACACAGCCCAATGTAAAAGCAAGTTTCCCTCAGATATGTTTAATTGAGTAGATCCCAGCAGGGACCTATATGAAGCAGCTATCTGTCATGTACTGCTGCCCAGGCTTTCAAATATCTCTTCAGAGTCTGATGCTTTCCACATTCTGCATTTTCTTTTCTCTAGGGTGAATTTTTAAAGTCACTCTTTCCTGACCTCCGTTACTGGTAAAGGACAGACATGTGACTTAGATCTTCCAAGCCAGACTGACCTGAGCGCGTCTGGATGTGGAACTTATTCCACATCCAGACAAGTAATAATTGTGTATGTTCATGTGGTATAATGTGATGCCATTTTACCTATGTATTTATTATAGAAAGTGGCAAAGGAAGTGGAGGCTTTGGATGGTGGTGAAAATGTCTCCCTTTCACACTCCTGCTGCCCTGGGAGACCTTGGAAGTCTGGTCTGTAAGTCAATGCTCCAACATTTCTCACAGTCTGTGAGCTTCCTTGTAGTTTATAACAAACCCCTTGATATTCAGATTGACAAAAGGATCCTACCATCAGTAGCTAAGTACCCTGTCATTTAATACAAATGACATGGGACACTTGTATTATAAAACTTTGTTGAATTAATAATATCTTTTATATTTAAAAGGTATTTTACTTAAATGTTAATTATGCTCACGGGTGGAAATGATCTAAGAGTAGAGAGTGAATAGTATTTTCTTCCCTAACACTGTAGTCTCACTCTCTAGAGGTGAAAATATTATTTTATTATAGAAGAAGCACAATTATTTATATTTATGGAGTATAACATGTTTTAAACTGTGTACATTTTATAGAAAGATTCAGTCAGCTTTTAAAAAAACATATCACTGATTCATCATTTTTTGAAGTGAGAGTGTTTAAATGTATTTTAGTAATTTTGACAGAGGAAATAGTTCTTAAACAGGTTTTTTGGGGGAATGATTTGGTGTATATACTATAGAAAAATATATTCATCGACTTGATTTTTTGAAATAAACTAGCAGCAGATGTATAGGAGAAAGGTATTAGATCTTTTAAATTAAAAATTGAATTTATGTAGAAAAAATAGCTAATTAAATGAGTTAACCAGTATTTATATTATCTTTAATTGGTCAGCGGTGTTAATCCTTAACCCACCATTATAAATGAATACACACAGATACTGGGTGGATTTTAACAAGCCTAGGCCTGGGTTGTGAAATCCTAGCCCATCTAAGCTAGCTCATAACTCTATTACCCAAATATGACCCCATATATACATATGTCCCTTTGGACTGTTATTCTCCACGATAAGCCAATGTTCCAGGCCACGTGGAAGGATCTTCTTTAATCTATCCCATGGCATATCCTCCTTGTCTGCTCCTGGCTTCTCTCCAGCAACCTTCTTCTTCCCAAGATGCTCTCTCTCAAAAAGCGGGCGCACCTTAGTCCTGTCTACCTCCGTCTTTGTCCAATCTTCAGGCCTCAGCATTTATTTAACCAAGCAGAGTCAATTAAGTAACAGACAGCAAACAGGACCAATAAACATTTAGAATGTTTAACATCACCCCATCTAATTAATTAATTAATTAATTAATTAATTAATTGTATATACATATATGTATATGTGCCATAGCATACATGTGGAGGTCAGAAGACAAATGAGAGTCAACCAATTCCTTCAACCATGTGGGTCCCAGGGATCCAACTCAGGTTGTCAGGCTTGGTGATAGCTACCTTTATCCTCTGTGCCATTTCTCTAGCCCTATACATTAAATCAATGTTCACCACATACAGTACTGAACTCAAAGAAGGGTCGGGTGGTTGCAGCTTAAATATTCTCTTAACCAAAGAAGTGAGGGCTGTTGGCAATTTGAGAAGAGCAGTGCATGGTTGAAGATAGGTGAATAGACCCAAAGAAGAGTTCCCTAGGCAGAGTGCTTGTGAGACCCGGGTATGATGTTCGATTCCCAACCCCTTGCTCTATGCTACGTTTAACCTTCCTTGCTGATTGGAGCATCTGTGTTTCTTGTTGACGAAGCACTGTAGGGAACTGTGCGAAAAGCCGCATTGCAGTAGCCGCTAGTCCCAAATGCCTTTAATTTAAAATAATCAGCATACCAAGGTGTTATGTTTAAGCCTATCATCTCTAAACCCCAACAGTATGCACACACCTCCTCATTTTTAATCTCTAAAGAAACACAACTATACTTCTAAACTTGAATTTATTTACTCAACATATCTTAGCTATCTCTGTAAATCTGTATGAATCAGTCTACCTTCTTCTTTCCAATGATTGTGTGGTAATCTAATATGTAAGTGTGCCTTACAATGATTGTGTGGTAATCTAATATGTAAGCGTGCCTTATTTTATTTAGACAGTCCCGAATGATAGGCATTTATGTCACTAGCTTCCGGATGCTTCAATGCCACTATCAACACCTCTTGTAAGTTGATACGAGAAAGTGTCTCTACACACACACACACACACACACACTGGTAACTTTGTGCAAACTTATCTATGAAATATGCCAAACTGGAATTGCTTCATTAAAGGACACACACATTTTCTCCATTGCTAGATATTTTCCAACTCCTCCCTGAAAGTGTTACTGATGATATGAGTTTAGACTCAGTGGTTTGCCTTGCAAGCACTTGCAGCTTTCAACAGCCACAGCTGGGGCTTTGTTTGGTTGGTTGTTTTTAGAATTTCACGCCTTAAACATTGCTTTCTGAATTTATTTACTTACTCAAACAAAAGAAGAAAGGCAACAGGATGGAAATGAGACAGAACAGGACAGGATAGACTGAGAACTAAGGAGTGAGAAAGCGTGAGGGGCGGGGGCACTCAGGGAGGTAGCTTGAGTTAGCATTAATTAGAAAGGAGTTCCAGAGACAGAAGGAGCCGCCTGCAGGGGTGCCTTCTGATCACCAGATGTCATGCTATAGACACAGCACATTTAATTCACTGAAAGAGGTCAGAACATATTACATATTACATAGGAGTTACATGAAATGACATGAAAGCAATGACACGTCTATGTCATGTTGCAGGATGAGGACACCATGTACTACACATTTTCACATCATTGCTGCAACGGAGGCCTGAGTTACAGAAATGCCACAGACCTTGTTACACCAGCCATGCCTTCTGGCCTATAACCCTGGGAGTGAAACAGCCTTGAGCATCAGCCTCCATCATCTGCTTTTCAGAAAAATGGACACTTCATAGCTTTATCAAGTGTTCCTGACTTCCTAGGTTTTGCCTACATGTGCTCATGAGATTGATCCTTTGGTCCGCACAATAGAATCATCTCAGAGTATCTTCCAAGCCTTTTGGTGTGTCCTACTGGGGTTTCTGTTGCTTATTTCAGCCTACAACTCTCAGCTCACACTCCATCACTGAAGGAACTCAGGGCAAGAACCCAAGGCAGGAAACCAAGGCAGGAACCAAAGCAGAGGCCACTGAAGAACATTGCTTATTGGTTTACCCCTCATGGCTTGCTCACCCTGCTTTCTTACACTAACTAGGACCACCTGAGCAGGGATGGTACAGCCAAGAATGGATTAGCCCCCACTTCTTATCAATCATTAATAGTTTTAAAAATGCCCCAGGGACTTGGCTACAGACCAATTTTTGGAGGCGTTTTCATAATTAGTATGCCTTCTACCCACATATGTCTAGGTTTGTGTCACCTTGACAAAAACAACAAGCACAGGGTGACTGTGTGAGTTTCTTCTGTCAGTCAGCTCTTGAAGAAGCAATTACACCATTGGTCGATTCTTTGCAGACATGGCCCCTTCACCCAGAGACGGCATCTTCTTTCTCACATTTTAAATGTGAGCTTTGTTGCTTTCTCCAACCCACAACACACAGTAGAAGTATCAATGTGCTAGCTTCTGAGGCCTCCTCAAGAGGCCTTGCATATCTTTGTTTTCCTCTTGGATCCATGCTTCCCCACAAAAAACAAGGCAGCTCTATGCTGATGGAGGATCAGAGACAGTGTGGACCAGAGCTGTCAGCCCAGTTGTCCCAACCAAGCTGCAGACATGTGAGGGGGACTGGCCAGAATCAACAAGACTACAGCTAACCCATACCTGATGCTAAGAGTCTTTGTCCATTTATCCCAAGGATTTACACAGAGTAAGAACTGATTATTGTTGTAAGCCACAGAGTTGTTCATAACCAGTATCACTGGGACAACAAATGATATATGGTAGAGTGCCACTTAGGTTTTGTCACCTTGACACTGACTTGAGTTGCTGGGGAAGAGTGAACCATCAGACTGGGGTACAAATGTGTCTCTGTGCAGCTTTGGACTTGACCTGACTGGGGCCAGTGAGAGAATGTAGGAAGGACAGACAGACAGACAGACACATGTACAGAAGAGCATGAGCCAGGTAGGCTGCGGTACTCTGATGGAATGGCACCAGCTACAGAGCAAAGGAGAACCTTCCTTACTAGATGCAATATGTGTGGAGAAGCTAGCTAGGCCTGGTAGGAAGTCGCCGTGGTGAGTAGTCCCTGTAGACATCTGGGAGGAGGAAGCTACAGCTGCCAGTTTTTTTTTCCTTTATTTTTTATTTCTTCAAGTTACATCTCAATCGCAGTCCCTTCTCTATTCCCCCTCCAGTCCCACCCTCCCACCCTCAACCCCCCATCCTCTTCCCTTTTTTTTCTTTTAAGTTTAAGGTATATCTTATTTCCCCCTACAGTTTCCCCTTTCAGTCCAACAAATGGCTCTTTCTCTTATAATAATAAATACAATACAGTACAACAGAGGTAATTAGGCCACAGTTATGAGGGTTATATGGCTTAACGTACATTCCCAATGACCAGTCCATATGTATTTGGTACCTGACTTTAACATTCTACTATCTAAACATCTCCATGAGTTTAAAGTTCTATATCTGACTCAACATTCATACTAACTTGCAACACAATTTTAAAAGTATCTTCTTAGATCTATAACACTCTCTTGACTCCTAAACAACTCAAAATTTAATTATGAGACTCTAGCTATCTGTTCTTCAACCACCTCAGAGACCTGAGAGGGATAAATATATCTGATTTTATAGGAAGTACAGGGCCTGCAGCTTCCCAAACTAAGAAATGATATACCTGTGGCTGCATGGACAGTTCCCATTTTCTCTCCATACATTACAGCATCGATCTTCAGTCTTTTGGCCCCGTTTCTCTGACAGACATTGATTGTAGAGCAGGGGTTATGAAGGACTTACCTACCCTGTCTTGGTAGAGCTAGTACAGCTGCCAGTTTTTGCACACACTAGTCAGTTGTTCATAAACAATTGTACACATTGTCAACATTTGTGCTGGGACCCGTGGAAGGCTTTGCAAATTCTGAGTCTGGCTCATGAGGAGAAGGCTTTGACGATCTCATCGATCTGAGGTGTTGGGTCCATGTCAACAACACACATTTACTCAGGATTCATCTGCTCTTTACATAGTCACTGATGGCTTCTTCAGCTCCCCACATTTGTGGGGCATTTTCTTAATTGCTGATTGATGTAGGAGGGCCCAGCCCACCCTAGTGATACAATTCCTGATCAGGTCAGCCGGGACTGTATGAGAAAAAGCTAAGTAAGCCAGAGAGAGAGAGAGAGAGAGAGAGAGAGAGAGAGAGCGCAAACCAGTAAGCAGCATTCCTTTGTGGCCTCTGTTTCAGTTCTTGCCTCCAGGTTCCTGCCTTGAGTTCCTGTCCTGACTGACTTCCCTCAATGATAGACTGTAATTCTGTAACTGATGAGGTGAAATAAACTCTTTCCTCCCCAAGTTACTTTGGGTCATAGTATTTTGTCACAGCAAGAGAGAAGCAAACTATGATAGTTACTAACATCTCTCAGGGTGTCCCAGAGTGCCATTGGTCTCCCAGCTGATAGGTTTTTCTGACCTCTATGCTGAGATGGTGATTAAACTGAATCAGACCAGAGAGAAGTGAGGGAGTATGGAAGACAGTGTCACTGTACTAGGTAACTTCCTTAGGATTTGGATTTTAGAAGTACCACAAAGCTAAGTAGGACAGGTGTGGAGAGAATCTCTTATGTCTATATGGAAGTTTCACCTATCAATTAAAAACTGATTGGGCTATAGCTTAGGCAAGAAATAGGGAGGAGTTCTGGTAGAAAGAGGAATGCTGGGATAGTTCCAGGCGTCCTGGGACATGAAGGAGGACAGATGCATGGAACCTGAGTAGCGGTAACCAGTCACATGGCAGTCCAAAATTACAATAATGGGATACTAAATTATGAGCTAGTTAGGGAATATGTGAAGCTGTGGCCTAGGCATTTGTAAATACAATAAAGCTTCAGAGATGTTATTTCTGGGAACAAAGAGGCTGAGGGTGTGGAGCTTGCAGTTAGAGACAAGTTAATGCTATCTTATGTAAGGAAGCAAAAGAGAGAGAGTGCTCCCCTTCCATCTGGGCCTGATAACCCAGCACCACAGCACCTGATAACACAGAAGAAAGATTCCTGGGCTCTCGCTTTGGTTCAGTTTTCTCATCTAAGAGAATGCATATTTGTACACCAAAGAGTTACTGTTGAGAATAATGGCTGTCATTGAAGGCTGGAAAAATGGAGTATGCATCTGTTCTGTGTCTGTGTCCTGATCTCCTAGGCTGGGAAACTGATAGAGATTGTGAGATGTTACAAGTGAATTTTGATGTCTTTGGGGTTGCCCCTGCATCCTGAGATGTTTATATTCTTAACAAATAGCACTTATTATACTAAAATTCTACACTCAGGAGATGGAGAGTTGGCCCAGCAGTTAAGAGTATATATTACTATTACAGAGGACCAGTGTTAGGTTTCTCAGCACCCACAGTAGGTGGCTCTAATTCCAGCTCTAGGGGATTTGACTCCCTCTTCTGGAATCCTTAGGCAACTGCATTCATCATACGTACCTACATATGGACACACACATAATTAAAGAAATAAGTCTTTAAAATTCCACATTCAAAGTCTCTGTTCTTGCTTATATTTTTAAGTTTGACCTATGGATCTTATTTACTAGTTTTTTTTGCAAAAAATATCAGTTTTCAGCCCTAGTCCAGGCATTGACAATCTACTAGGATCAAAAGGCAGGCACCATCTTGCCCTCAGTGAAGTTCACAGACTAATAAGGAGAGGACAGAAAATAAGCAAACATATAGTTTATCTGTATGTCAGACATTAACAATTTATGTGCAAGTGAATGAGGGAAGTGGAAGGAATATCTTTTAAAGTGTATAAAAAGTCACCCATTAGTTCAATATACTTGATTGCTTTTTACATGAATCGAAATATGAAAAGCCTTCCAATGATTCCAATATCTAAAGTAATAGACACCATACTTCTTAGATCATTCCAGTGTTCAAAAACCAGAGACACAACCGAATTTCAGTAGTAAGCAATAAGCCGATAATTTAAATCAGTTAGGATCAACGATCACCCCTTTAATTTGATGAGGCCACCTCTACTGAAGAATTTGAACCAGTGCATACAGTTTTTTGCCGTTGTTTGCCTTTCGAGACAGGGTTTCTCTGTGTAGCCCTGGCTGTCCTGGAACTCCCTCTGTAGACCAGGCTGGCCTCGAACTCAAACATCTGCCTGTGACTGCCTCCCAAGTGCTGGGATTAAAGATGTGTACCACTACACCTGGCTCAGTGCATGCAAATTTACAAATACAAAGCACTATTGTTGCCACCCTGGTTCTCTTGAATTCTCTACTTGTCACATTCCACCACGGAAGCCATTCTGTTGCTCTATAGTAGGTTGGTAGTTATTCCCTCATGCACATCTTAGGGATTTCGTCTCCTCTTTCTGGGATCTATAAAGACCAGAGATAATATTGGTAAGTAACTTCCAACTGCCTGCCTTCTGCACCTGCTCGGGAACCAGCTTACCTGCAGCTTCCATCCATAACACGGACATGATATCTGAAGGAAGGAAGTAGCCAACAGATCTATCCTCACATCTGGGTCATGAGGTTATCTCATCTCCAGTTGAATTATAATCCATAAGCAAAGCTACTGAGTTAAAATTTTTATTCCTTTGGCTCTAAAATTAAATAAATATACCTTTGTTTTGTTTATCTGCACAGAACTTTGAACCTGGCTGAATCCTACATTCTTCCTATCTTTTCTCTCTGTTGCTTTCATCTGCTTCTCTTGGGTGGCACAGTATGCGAGCCAATTACAGGCATCCCTCTTAAAGGGAATATGACCCAAGGTCCCCAGTGAATATCTGAAATCTCATAAGTACTAACCCCGTATAAAGTGTGATTTTTTTTCTATACATACTTACCTATGGAAGTTTACAAACTTATTACAATAAGAAATTGTAATAGTACCTAATAATGGCATAGTCATACATATACTGTGCCATAATAAAAGGAGTGTGAATGTGATTTTTCTTCCTTTTCCCAAAGATCTTGCTGTGCAGTCCTCATCCCTCTGTGGGGATGTGAGACGATACTCAATGGAAGCACTTTCAGGTTTTGCCTTGGGATATCAGCTTGCCAGCACCCCTATTGCTGTGCTTTGGGGTCACATTAAGTACGGTGAAGGTCGATTGAGCACAGCACTGCTATACCCCAGCAGTGGATCTGATAATCAAGATAACGGCCTGCTGACTAGGTGGGTAGCATATGCAATATGGACATGCAGAACAAAGAGACACTTCACACCGCAAGCAGGATGGAATGAGATGGTGAGAGGTTTTCTTACACTGTACAGAGTGGTACACGTTTAGGACTTTTGAGCTGTTTGTTTCCAAAATTTTCCATTTGCAGTTTTCAGACTGAGGTTGAGGTTGACCACAGGCAACTGAAAGAATAGAAAGTAAAATGATGGCCAAGGTCTGTGGTTCCAGTTTGATTCCTAGCAAGAGAAAAATGAAAACAAAACGCACACATGGCATCTCTATCTATTCTTCAACTGACACAGGTAATTATCAAATACCCACACACACAATACCGCTACTGCAATGCTTGGAATTTAAATGTATTTTCTGAGGTCTTTGATGTGAACTAGATGATTTATAAAATCCAAACAAATTTTGAATTTTGTTTGCCATAATCAGAGCAAATGTTTGTACCAAATAACATTAGGTTTGGCAAAAGATGAGTAAACATGAACACAGTAACTTGATATTTAGGATCTTGACTACCTAAACTGGCATTCAATAATTTTCTGGGAAATTTAGAAACACATAGATTTGTAGAAGTGATGTGTTCTGATAATGCTCCAGGAAGTTTTTCTCCTGTTGCGGTGCTCATATTGAGGTTCTGAAACACTTTCTATTGAACAAACTTGATCTCATTTCAAGGGCAACTTGTTGGGATTTGAAAGCAAGTCTTTGCTCTTGAGAAGAATGAGAGAGACTTAAGGAGGTGTGGAGAGAATGCTGAACTGAATCCAATATCTCTTTGTAAATATGTTTAAAAAAAAAAAAAACTCCAGCACTGTACATAAATCACAGTTTCTAGAATGGGGAATTGAAATTGGAAAATCCCATAAAATGTAGACGTGGCCAAAATAGCCCTTTACTTTTCTATTTCTTGTTTGTTGTGCTTGTGTGTGTGTGTGTGTGTGTGTGTGTGTGTGTGTGTGTGTGTGTAAATGTGTATATATATATATACACACATATGTACATACATGTGTGTATATATTAAAATTTAAAAATTATTTTATACGATGAGTGCATTGCCTGCATGTATGTATGTGTACCATATGTGTGCACTGTACCTGTTGAAGTCAGAAGAGAGTGTTGGATACCCTGGAGTTATACACAGTTGTGAGCTGCCATGTAGGTGCTGTGAATAGAGCCCAGGTCATCTGCAAAAAGTAACTAGTGATCTTAACCACTGAACCAACTCTCCAGCTCTGTCCCTTCATATTAAATAAGATCTCTGTTGCTTCTTTTAGCTTGTGAGCTCTTTGGGTACAGTTTGGTCATAAAACAAAAAAAAATATTCACAGTGGGATTTCCACTAGAAAAAAAAATAGGCTTTTGGGATATCGATGTGACCTGAGAGTGACCCATCTCACTGCATTCTGGCTGACCGCGGTAGAAATCCCCAAGCCCTACTGTCCACAGCACCAGACGGCCCCTGTCCCAGCCCAAGGACAACGTAATCATGGCAATCCAGTTGTTCCTGGTGCCATCTAAAAGAAGTCAATAGTAGGGAGCATAGGAAGAGGGACAGAACTGTTTGGGAATGGATGTTATCTGACTTCCCACAGATTTACATTTTGCTCAAAGCCCGGAGGACCCCAGTGTGAAAAACACTGCACCAGGAAGAGAAGAAAGAGGAAGAAATGAGGATTGGGTGGGAAAGGACATGGGACTGGGATGGGAAAGAAGGGAGCAGAGACAAGAGGTGGGCTGGAGACTGGGAAAGGTCAAGAGATAGTCATTGTGTGGGGTTAGCTAATCTTCCTTGCAGGGACCACGTGCAGCTCCAAGCGTGCTCCGCCCCTAGGTGGTGCTGTGTAGTCAGCAAGTTCAGGAAATAACCATTGTTGGAAGCAAGGAATTTCTCTGCGTACATGGGGCTGACTGGGCCCTGCTCTCTAGATGAACTTGCACGTGTTCCCAGGAGGAGGTCTTGGTCCCTGTCCCCCTCCATTCTCCTTGCTCTTATCCCATCGCCTAAGCACTTTCTGAATACCGTGTCCTGGATGCTCCCAAGAAATCCACGAAATGGGCAGCGTTACCTTTGCTCTTCACATGAAAATAATGAGACTCAGATCAGAGTGAGAAGCTCAAGGTCTCTCTGACTAGAGAAGGTTTCAATTCAGATCTGGAGAGCTACAAAGTCCACAAGTCTTCAGAGTCACCTCATGCTGGACTGCCAAAGGCCACCTCTGTTACTCTGAGCCTCGTTGGTGTAGTTTTCTCGCGGGCTCACTTGGGGCCAGCCTGTCGGCCACCTGGCCCTCAATCATCAGCATCTTTTGCTGAGTGGAGACCACACTGTGTACAGAGCCCTGCCCCAGCCCTTGGCAGTGGAAGTCACAGGTGGCTTGTCAGGAGGAAGGATTACCATGAGTCACCACTTCCCCTAGGAGCCTATGGCAGATTCCTTGCTCATTGGTCACTGGGGTGACACAGCTGAGTGTGAGTAACCAGAGAAAAGGGGGGTGGGGCAAAAGGAAAGAGCCAGAACCCTCTAAATCATCCCCATTGTCAGCCATCCTAAGAAGGAAGATACTTTTATTTTCCATTTTAGTTTATACCTGTCAAGGCATGTGAAACTTACAGGCCAATGGTCCAAGAAGTAAACACTCTTCTTATATAATCACTAATTGACACTGAAATTGTAAGAATTCCAAATAAAATATATTAGTCAATGTTATTAAGGTGGAACAATGATCTTTAAAGACAAAGTGTAGCTGTGGGAGTACATTACCTAATGTATTTTACATTGGGAGGGTGAAAAGCAGAAAGAGAGGAAACAGAAGCAGAAGAATGACAAAAAAAGAAGGGAAAAGAAAAGAGAACTGAAAAAAAAATTGCCATGGGGGTCCCACTGGGCTTTGTGTCTGGCCTTGTGACCCTCTGGCTTCTACTCTTGCCCTTTTCTCCTTTACGCTGTCACATCTTCTCTCTGTATCAAATACACATACATATTTGACAATACAGGGAAAGAACACAGGACTCGAAGGTGTATTATTTTCCCCCTTGGCTGTCTGGCAGCATACACAGTAATTTTCACTGTGCTAAAAAAAAAAAAAAAAAAAAAAGATTGATCGGTTAATTATCAATTCAGGTTGTAACCTGCACCAAGCACTTCCTTAAACAGTTTCTAAGTGGTTGAGTGAGATTTCTGCAGTTGGGTAGATACAGAGAAGAGGGGAGCAGACTGCGAGGTTGATAGCCCTATGAGAGGGGAATGGCTGTTAGTCTTTTGTGTGCCTCCCTCTATGTCAAGCACCCGGCCAGTTGCAGAAGTAATAAGGAAAGAATTAAGGTGAAAAACAAGATCGAGATGACATATTATTATGCCTCCTTACCTTTAAGCTCTTCAAGGCTCATCAAACAAAGGGCACACTTATCTTGCATGAGGAAAAGGCAGCCGCTTCTGGCTTCTGATACATCTGGTGAATTCATCTGTTGTCGGAGAAGGTGCAGCCAAGGGCCCAGGGAAATGACCTTCTCTAGTCCCTTCTGCAAACTGTCTGGGTTTTATCAATGGTCTTGACTTCATAAACTAAAACAGTGTGAGAGGCAGTTATCCAAGTGAGTGAGCTTCCAACTGTCAGGATATGGACAGGCAAGAAGAGTCCCTGAGTCAAGCAGCTGTGACCTCAGACATAGGAGGCCCTCACATTCATTTGCTTTGGGTGTTGAAATCAGCCAAGAAAACCGTTACTATTAAGTGTTAGTGCTATTGCAACCTCGATGAGATTTTATCTATAGAGAGAAAGATTAGGGGAGACCAAATTTATTGTCATTCAGAAGAAGTATTTATAAACTTGGCAGAGTCCTATGTGAAAGAAGAACAAAGGATGCCAGAGAGATTCATAAATCGAAACGGATGACCTGAAAGTATTTTCCACTGCGTACACATGTTTCTACGCACGCTGCACCACTCCAGCTCAGTACTGGATTGCCCTGTGTGGATGCTGGTGTTATTTTCTCTGGTGTGGACATGGGATAGGATGAGGGAGCTTGAATTTATATCAGCTAAAATCAGGGTAGAGTAGAAGGGATTGCTCTGAGACTGGGGCTGCTGTCAGTGTACAAGATCATTCCTGAGGCATTGCCTGAAGGGGAGAGAAAGTAACGAGTGTTACGTTGGAGGAGAAACTGCAAGTGTGCTAGATCTGATTGGGGAGAACATAAAAGAAAGAATAACAAGGGAGAACAAAAGGATGTGGTAGGATGATGAAGGGAATTGACCAGCAAGACATATGGGCCTGATTTGGCTAATAAAGTTTTTATTGGAAACAACGATGCTCATTTGTTTACTGTTTGTTAAGATTGTTTTCATGAAATGACAAAGTCGCATTCATTGTAACACAGATCATAAAGCCCCAAATCTAAGATATTTACTATCTGGATCTTCATAGTAAAGTTTGATGAGCGTTGGCTTTAACGATGGTACTTATACACCCACTTGTGTGCCGCAGCTCTCTCCGGGGGTCTACTTGAACTCATTGCAAAGCCTTACACGTCTCTACATGGCAGCTATTCGTATTTATTTTGAATGTGCTCTTATGTCTGCCAGATTACTCTTGGGAAAGGAAGTATATCAAGCATGCGATTAAAAGGAAACTAGAGGCTGTATTCACATAGAGAAAATGTGGAGGGTTAATGATGGAGATTGACGATGCTTGCTCAAGCCCAGGGACACAGGGTTGAAGGCAAACCACTGCCATGAGGTAAAGCAGGGGCATGACACAAGCTTTTTCTGTCCTAGCCTTCAGGAGGCATCCATCTGCCACTACCTTGGTCTTGTCCTAGGAGCCAGCAAGACTGTGAAATAATGCCTTCATGTTACTTCAGCAACTTGTAGCTTGTACATTGTCACAAGGACCCCAGAAAAGGAACACATGCATAGAATTTTCCAAGACATATCTTTGTTGGTGTAGAGGATGCAGTGCAGTTTGTAGAGTGCCAGCCTTGAATAGCAAAGGCCCCAAGTTGTATTTCCATCACCCCCAAACCTACAGGTCTGGCATCTCAGCCATTCCCAAAGTAGATGGAAGGAGTGAACCAGTTCTGATTCACCTAGACTACACTATACCCAATCTCAAAACAAAACAACCTCCCCCCACACACACACACAAGAAAGAAAGAAAGAAGAAGTCTAACCACAATAGAGACTTCTGCTCACACTGATCATTGCCTGAGGGTCTACTATGTCTTCAAGAAGGACAATTGTGATGCATTCTTCAGATTATACATGCAGATCTCACAGGGATCAATGAATATTTGTTTTTTCTATCAAAGAATTTCAATTGACGGGCAAACTTTCTGGCACCTGACCTTTAGCTCTGGGGCTGCCTATTTCCAAGCATTCTTCTGCCCTCCATCAAGATTCTGGAACAATGTCTTTTTTATGGCAACATGAAGTGTAGACAAACCTTGAAAATGTTAACATATTTCTTTTTGTTGTTGTTACCATATTTCTGATCTGTGGTGGCCTTCCATGAGAATGGCCACCCATAGGCTCATATATTTGAATGCTTGGTCCCAGTTGGTGGAATTATTTGGGAAGGATTTGAGGTGTGGCTTTGTTGGGGGAGGTGTGTCACTGATGGTGGATTGTAAGGCTTCAAAAGCCCACCCTGTTCCCAGTTAGCTCTCTCTGCCTCTTACTTGTGGATCAGATGTGAGCTCTTACCTACTACTTCAGCATCATGCCTACCTGCTGCCATGTTCCCCATCATGATGGTCATGAACTCACCCTCTGAAGCTGTAAGCTCTAATAAACTCACTCGATATGAGTTGCCTTGGTCATGCTGCTTTGTCCCAGCAATTGCAAAGTAATTAAGACATGATCCAAACTGAGCTTTAGTTCAGAAAATGCCATGTCCTTTTGAGGTACAGCTGCCAATATGCAGGCCCCACGCCCCTGTGGGTCTAGAGTTACAGCAGTACAAAACCATATATGCTTTCAGCCTGGTGAAGGGGCTCAGTGACACTCTCAGAAATTAAAAATTCAACTACTAGTTCATATATGAGTCCACAGAATTGTTCAACATTAACAAGAGGGCATTTCTACTCAACTGAACCCTCTGTTTTGGAGGAATGAGCGATTGTCCCTTTATAAGCTAATTAGTCCTCTAATCATTCCTTTACTTGTGTGGTGAACATTCTAAACATCTGCAGCAAGCACTTTCAAAGACAAGAAAGAAACAGATCACACTGTCCTTGAACTCAGGGTCTAGTGGGCAAGGTGAACCAGAAAACTAAGGATGAACTGCACAGAAGCCCCAGCGATATTAGCAGACCATGAATAGGAGAATGAAGATGAGGGACCCTTAGCAGACAATGGAGAGGTGAATGCAGGAATTGGAAGGCATGTGAGTGGTGAGCATCAGTATTGTTATGGCACCATGGTTTCTAGAAAGAAGACCTCATGTTTTGTCAGCACCACAGCAAATACACTCTGGGTTCATGGCTTTCCTATGGCCTGTAACAAGTACTATTTAAAATCAATAAATAAATAAATTATATATAATATATATATATATATATATATATATATACTGTAGTAAAATATACATAACAAAATTTACAACTTGAACAATTTGAGTGTATGGTTCTGTGATATTAAATATATTCATATTAGAGCCCAACTCTGGCATTTGAAGATCCTTCATCTTTTCTTTTTTTTAAAGATTTATTTATTTTATGTATATGAATGCTCTATCTGCATGTACACCTGCAGCCAGAAGAGGGTGTCAGATAACATTGTGGATGGCTGTGAGCCACCATGTGGTTGCTGGGATTTGAACTCAGGACCTTTGGAAGAGCAGCTAGTGCTCTTAACCTCTGAGCCATCTCTACATCCCTCCTTCATCTTTTCAAGCTCAAACTCTGTACCTACCATGCAATGACTTCCCATCCTCCTCCCCTTGGCCTCTGGCAATCATACTCCAATTTCAGTTTCTGTGAGCTCAGGTCCGTAGGTGTCTCCCAAAAGGAGAATCATGTAATATTTGTCTTTTTGTAATTGTTTCTATTTCATGTTGGGTCATACTTTCAAGGCTCAGGGTATAGAAAGTGAGACTTGGAGATCTCTTTTCTTTTCTCTATTCTTTCTGTCTTATATAGGGGAAAAAGACTTGAAAAGAAAAAGAGGGATATATATATATATATATATATATATATGTAATAAAATATAAGGTAGGATAATTTAAAAAATACATGTTGATAGTCATTCAAACTTGTGATTTTATTGGCATAATTAAGGTAGTTAATTTCAGAGGTTCTAAGTTAATCAGATATTAAGTTGTTAGAGACAAGCAGCATTTGCTTACTCAATGGATATGGATAGATGGTCTTCAATAACTTCAAGAGATCTGTAGAATATGGCATTTAAAGATATTTTTGTTATTTTAAAAATTCTTTGACATGAGACTGTCAGCTCCTGACAGTTCCCATTTGACTTGGAAGAAGATAATGAGCATCAAAAAGAAATCTCCCATCAGGAGATAATTCCTACTGGGCAAAAATGCCCCTTCTCTCTTAACAGACTATGTAAAGTCCAAAGATGGACCAGAGCTTAAATGCAGGTAAGTAAATGTCCTGATTCTGCAGAGTCAGAATGGTAAAATCCTTATTTCCTGCTGCACAATTTAGTCTGTGAAAAATGCTTGGCCAGAAGGCTGAAGATGATGCTCCAATGATATCAAGAGATATTTGGGACTGTCTAGGAAACAAACTGTCATATTTCTTTTTGGAAGCTGCTCTCCTATGCTTCCTACTCACCCAAATAACTTTAACCCTTCTTATGTCTTTGATGGGGTTGAAGGCATAATAGTTATAAGATTTCAATTGAACTTGAGTTGTTCAGAATTTAAAAGGATATTTTCAAGTCTAAATAACTTCTTTTTTTTTATAAATACTTTATTTTTTTTTCTTCAAGTTACATCTCAGTCACAAACCCCTCCCTATTCCCCCTTCCTATCCCGCCCTTCCACCCTCTTCCCCCCAGAAGTTTCCCCTTTCAATCCAACAGATGGTTCCTTCTCTTATAACAGTAAATACTATACAAAACAACAGATATAAATATGCCACATTTATGAGAGTTAAATGGCCCAGTATACCTTCCCAATGTCAAGTTTATACATATTTGGCCCCTGACTTTAACATTCTACTATCTAACCATCTCCATGAGTTTAAAGGTCTATATCTGACTCAACATTCATACTAACTTGCAACACACTTTTAAGAGTATCTTCTTAGATCTATAACACCCTCTTGATTCCTAAACAACTCAAAATTTAACTATGAGACTCTAGCTGTCTATTCTTCAACCACCTCAGAGACCTGAGAGGGATAAATATATCTGCTTATATAGGAAGTGCAGGGCCTGCAGCTTCCAAAACTAAGAAAGGACATACCAATGACTGCCTGGACAGTTCCCATTTTCTCTCCATACATTCCTGCATCAGTCTTCAGCCTTTGGGTCCTGTTTCTCTGACAGACATTTGTTGTAGAGCAGGGATTATGAAGGACTTACCTACCCTATCTTGGCAGAGTTAGGCTGTCGACTTCCCTGCTACCAAGTTTTGTCCTTTTTGGACAGCAGTCTGTCTGCAGTTGGTGCAAGGGTTTTTTTTCATGCCAAGAGATAGGCTTGCCACTAATTCAACCATCTTACAGTGGAGGTTCTTCGATGTTTATCTTCTACTTGGAGTAGAATAGGGGGTGCTGTCAGGTGCTGATATGTCTCGATATCAAAAAAAAAGAAAAGAAAATCTTAATTTAAGATAACATCTTTGAATGCCATATTCTGCAGATCTCTTGGGGTGTTTGAAGATGCCCTATCCATCTCTTGTATTTAGATAAGCAAATGTTGCTTGTCTCTTAGCAACTTGATTACTGGGTAGTTTAGAGAATATCTGTGATAGACTGTCATAGTAGCTAACAAAGTGACATGTTTGCATGACTAGGAGTTTGTTTTACTTAACTATCCTAGACCGTTTTAGATGGTTGGTATCAAGAGGCCAGAGCTTCACATTTTATTTTTAAGTATCTCTAGGTATGATACCATTAGGAAGCGTTACCTTTAATTTTGTATCAATATACAAAGATCTATTCAATTGTGGTTAAATATACTCTTAATTAAGTATCAATATACAAAGATCAATGCCTATGTAGCCCAATACAATCTTAATATTACGTCCATATACAAGGGTCAATACCATTGTGGCCAACTATAATCTTAATTTTGTATCAATATACAAAGATCAATACCGATGTACTCCAATACAATCTTATTTTTGCACAATAAACAATGGTGAATACCACTTTAGCCTAATAAACTACTAATTTTGTATCAATATACAAAGGTATAAGGGCATATTCAATAATCTGCCCCTTCTTCTTGGACCTTCCTGTGCTATGTCTATATCTCATTTTTCTCAAGCCTATGCACTCCTACATAGGAGAGGAAGAAGGATACAGAAAAGGAAAAGTAGGAAGTCCCTGGGGCTAACCTCCAAAACCCATTAAACAGGACCATTTATCAGCTTGTAATTTCTTCCCTTAAATATCGGAGTTTTCAGTTATCCTTCAAATAACCAAAAAGAAGGGCGGAGAAACACCTTCCCCACCCTCTGGGCATGGGACGTCGCTCTCTTAAAGTGACTTCCTGCTGATTTGGGTCGTAGTAGACCTGTTTGGGGCCCAAACTCAAATGGAAAAAATGGTTAAAAATGTTAGTACACTCCTTTTATGTTCAGTCCTTCTGTTCTCAGCTGTTTAGATGACGTAAGGGGTTTGTAGGCAGAAGCTGATCTTGCAGGCTTCACTGAGGTTCCTGCCGGGGCATTGTGTAGAGCTGAGCGGTCCCAGCGACATTGGATTGACGTGGTGGTTGCAGGCCCCCGATGGAGACAGCTATTGAGGAAGTCTGCCAGGCAGAATCAACTGGGTCACTCGTCCTCCTTGGTGCCTGATTCTGCTCTCTGCTGATGTTTCCGCTGTCCAGCCGTCCCCGGACTCCCCTAATGGACGCTTCGGTTCTCCTGGAAAGATAAGAACAGAGCCCTGCCCCAATCCCAACCCTGGAACAATTGCCCTCTCTTTTTTTTTTGGGGGGGGGCTAGATAGTACTTCTCCTGAAGCAAATTTGGCCTTCCGACAACATACAAAGCGTTATCTTTCAATCCGGGTTAAAGAAGAAATCATTCTGTCACCTTGGAGCTAAACCAGCTCCAGTGTATATATTTTGAGATCCCAAAGGACAATCTGCCTGCATCGAGAAGGCCTTTTGTAAGTAGCCTCCAAACCTAGGTCCCTCCAAAGCCCATGTGTGTGTCTCTGAACTCTAATTATTGGGATCAGAGACCTGTGTTTCCCATCTGAAGGGATCAAAGATGTGTTCCACCACTCCTGGATCGAAGTCTTTCTCTATTTAGAGTTTGCCCTGCATCAGGTTGACCCTGAGCTCCGGGATCTGCCTGTTTCTGTCTCCAGTGTGCTGGGAGCTGGGACCAAGGGTGTACTCTTCTTGAATGGTGGGACCAAGAGTATGCACCCTCACCACCCCGCTCCATATGACTCCAGAATACATAAGACCACCAACTCTACGGTGCTCCCCCCGTCTCCGCTGAAGTCAAAGGCATAGGCCAACACCACAATTCTCTTGTAGTTTACCTTAGCTCCACGTCTTCTCGACACCTGGAGGTCTGCAAAACCAGGCAGAACGGCTGTATCCTCTATTTCATTCACAGTGTTTCAGCCCTGCCACCTGCCCTTTTTTTTTTTTTTTTTTTTTTTTTTTTTTAGTTAATAAATTTATTTGTTTGTTGCTTCAGGTTACATCCTTATCATACTGTCCTCTTTTCCCGCTTCCCAGCCCCACCCTCCCATGCTCTACCCCCTGACCTTTCCATCTTGTTCCTCTGGGGTGGAGTGTCCCTGCCTAACAGTCTCTCACCACTGATCAGGAGTCATATGAGGGCCAAGAGCCTCTTCATTCACCGGGGGCCTACGAGGCAGTACTGCCAGTGAAAGGTGTCTCCTTGCTACTGGGGGAATACTAAAAAAAAAAGACCAACAAACACACAAACCCACAAAAACAAAGAATATCAACAAAAAAAGAGAGGAAAAAGACAAGGGAAAAGGAAAAAGAAAAAAGAAAAAAGAAGGAAAAAGAAAAAGAAAAAAAATTTATGTCCATGTTCCTTTTGGTGTGTTGGTTGTAGTATAGATATCCTGTACGATATAGTTAAAATCCTACTGTAAGTGAATAGATGCCATGTGCATCCTTCTGAGACTGGGTTAGCTCACTCAGGATGAGCTTCTCTAGATCCATCCATTTGGTTGCAAATTGCATGATTTCATTGTTTCTTATAGCTGAGTAATATTCCATTGTATAGATGTACCACAATTTTTTAATCCATTCTTCAGTTGAGGGACATCTGGGTTGTTTCCAATTTCTAGCTATTACAAATAAGGCTGCTATGAACACAGATGAGGAGACTTCCCTATGTCTCCGTGAGAGGTCCTTTGGGTGTATACCCAGAAGTGGTATGTCTGGGTCCTGAGGCAAGGTTATTCCTAGATTTCTAAGATATCGCCAGACAGACCTCCATAGTGGTTTCACAAGCCTGCACTCCCACCAGCAATGGAGTAGGGTTCCCCTTTCTCCACACCCTCGCCAGCATGCGCTATCACTTGAGCTCTTTATCTTAGCCATTCTAACAGGTGTTAAGTGGAATCTCAGGGTCGTCTTGAGTTGCATTTCTCTGATGATTAAGGATGTTGAACATTTCTTCAGGTGCCTCTCAGCCCTTAGGGATTCCTCCTTTGTGAATTCTCTATTTAGCTCCATCTCCCATTTTTTGATTGGATTATTTGGTTTCTTGGCATTTAGTTTCTTGAGTTCTTTGTAGATTTTAGATAATAGCCCTCTATCAGATGTGGGGTTGGTGAAGATTTTCTCCCAGTCTGTTGGTTGCTGTTTTGTTCTAATGACAGTGTCCATAAATAACTTCTTTAGGTTTATAAATATAGGATATGATAGAAATTATTTAGGTTCAGAACTTTAGACACACCAAGATAGATATTTTTTTTCCTTCAAGATTGCCTGATACAAATAGGCTAAGCATTATGTACATAACTTTTAAGTATGGTTTTCTTGATTGTTTTATATTTGTTCTTAATGTTTTTACTATAAGAGTTAAAAAATAGCTTTTTCGTTTTTAGACAAAAGGAGGGAATTGTTGAGGTAGTGTTAAGCATTCTAAATGTTAATTGGTCCTGTTTGCTGTCTGTTACTTATATTGACTCTGATTGGTTAAATAAAATGCTGAGGCCTGAGATTGGGTAAAGACAGAGAAAGGTGGGACTTCCTTAGATTAGAACAGGAAGCCTGCACTTTAGATAGAGGATTCAAGCATTCCAGCCAGCAGCAGGAAGAAGAAGGGATTCCAGCCAGGAGCAGCAGGAAGGAGGCACACACCATGGGTTACAAAAAGGAACCTCATCCCACATGGCCAGGAACATCAGCATATCGTGGCGAATGGCAGTCCAAGGGGACGCATGTATATATGGGGTCATATTTGGGTAATAGAATTAAGAGCTAGCTTAGATGGGCTAGGATTGCACAATTCAGGCCAAGGCTTGTTAAAATCCACATGGTGTCTGTGTACTTATTTGTAATGGCTGCTTAAAGATTAACAACTGCCAAACCAATTAACAATAATATAAATACTGGTTAAATAGTTTAATTAGCCATATTTCTTTTTACAGGGTGGCCTCTGCCTGTGTTGCTCATTGTAACCGTTGTTTCTATGATATGGATATACAAATAACTGTTCACATCCTCATTTTCGTTCATTTTAGGTTATAGCAACCACTGAGATTTCTGGGCCATAGAGTAGTTTGAGGCAATGTGGGGAAAACCTGGGTACAGACTTCTGACTTTTTGAGGATTGTACACCCTGTTTCCCATAGCACTGATCTGTTTTAAATTTCTATCAGAATTGCTGCAGTCTCTGTTTCTCCACACCCTCATAAAGAGCTGTTTGTTTCTCCTGTTTGAGGTTTGCTTCTTGTAGTGACCATCCTTTTAGGTGTGAGGTAAGTTGTTTTTTTGTTTTTGTTTTTTGTGATGAGACAGGTATTATAGTTATCTGCATTTTTTTTTTCCACAAGGGGCAACTTAAATTTAGAAACCTGCCAAGATCATAAGGCCAGTAAGTGATAGAACCAGAATTCAAACCTTCTGGTGTTCTTAAGCATAATGACAGGTCGCCTGACAGAGACCCAAGGAAAGCAGAGGGATAGAGGAGGATGTTTGAGTGAGGATGAGCTTGTGAAATTGTGTGAGACCAAACTATAAGGAACTTTATGATTTGTCCTGGAAAGATTTCAGTTCTCATAAATAACTTTAAAGCATAAAATGTACATGGTAATCATATTAATCCAGGGATAAAGGAAATGAAATGTGAGATGAGCCCATAAAATTTAAAAAAGCTTACTATATTTCCCAGAAATGTAATAAGAATAGCTATAGGTTAAGGCCCAATGTAAGGAATAACTTAGTTTTCCATTAAAAACACAACTGAAAATAACCAAGAATAATAAGATGTTGGCTTCACATTTTCCCATTTGTATCAAGAGAAGATATTTTGGGGCATCTTATGGAAAATATAACCTCAAAGGTTAAGAGAGCATTTATCAGACTTCTCAGCAGATTGTGAGCCAACCTACCAGGGGGTCTGTGTGTGACCAGAGCAGAATCTGTGGTTCTATTCCAAGATGAATGGCCCTGAGTGAGAAAGGACCACACTGTGCACTCCTGGGATTCAAGCTGTCTAGGTACCTTTTTTTTTTTTTTCCACAAGGGGCAACTTAATTTTAGAAACATGCCAAGATCATATGGCCAGTAAGTGATAGAACCAGAATTCAAACCTTCTAGTGTTCTTAAGCATGATGACTGGTTGCCTGACATCATCCAGCACAGACAACAATGGTAGAGAGGGGAGGGACTTCTGGAAGGAGTTGAATAAGTCTTGGAGGAAATAGCCCAGGGAAAGAAGATGGTATAGCCTCACAACCTTAGGACAAGGGGCTACAGACACAGAGGTGACTTCTAAGGACAGCAAAGATGTATTTTGGTCTGATCTCCAGCCTTCCACCTTCTTGGTTTTTTTCCATTCCACAGGGACATGATGGGAGCCTAAGAAATGACCACAAAGAAGCTATGTTTATGGCCTGGGAACAAAAGGCAGGTGGGCTGGGCAGCAGTGTACAGTATGTGGGGTTTATCCATTATGGGTCAGGCTCATACCCTTGGAGGGATATGAAATATAGACAGGTCATTGTAGTTTTAGCAGGAATTCGTTCAGGCCATTACTGCTTAGCATGGTGGGCTGTGTAATCTCAGCTCACGTCTTAGATGTCCTGTAAACAGGAAAGCCAGAGTTACTCTAGAGTCCATCTTACCCGTGGATCTTTTCCAAGTTAGTTAAAATTTCATCTTACAAAGCTCATCCTTTCACAGTACATAGGTCAGGTTTTACTAATTCTGGTTAATTGCACGACTGTGGTGCCTCACATGAAGGGCATCGATGCCACATAGTAACTTGGTTAAACTTCTGTTCCATTCACTGCTTGATCTTTTTAAACGCTGCTGCATCCCAGGAGGCTGCATGCAGGACAGCAAGGCATTTGGAGTTACAAGAGTGAGCTTGATGCTGCTCCTTTATCTTTGTTGTGAAGATTTATAGGGCATTCTCACTAGCGAGGACATTTGCATGCCTTGGTTCACTAAAAAAACAAAAACAAAAACAAATTAGCAAGAAGGCCAGGACCAAAGCTGGCGTTTATGGGGATAGAAGCCAATATAATACTTTAGTGCTTGGCTTAGAAATTAAGCTACATTAACATATTATTTGGCATGTTCCTTAGTACAGAAGGGCGAACAAGAGTACTGTGTGAAAAAAAAAAGTACTGTGTGTGTAAGGGGGTCAAATTTTGTCACCTATAAAGAAATAAAATAATTTCTAGTCCACTCTGTCTAAACTTTCTTGGCTTGGGACCATTTAAAGGCTGCTTTAATAGAGGAGCTGATGTGTATTGACCAAAATCTCTTATTTCATGAATCTATACCATATTGTTTGAGGGTTGGCAATAATTAAACCTATATACTGATCTGATAATTGCTTTATTAGATTAGTTAGAGAGGGGATTGGGATTTGCCTTAACAATTGTAGGTATGCAGTATTTATACTTAGGTTTGATATGTATGTGCATATAAGTGTGCATATGTGTATATGCAAGCACAGTCCGGTAGTAACTGTCAAGGGCCTATTAGAAGTATCCTGGGAATCCATGCATAGGCAAACTGAGGCCTACAGGGCCCTACTATGGCCTGGGTTGGAGCATAGAAAGAGATGGACTCCAGGCCTTGTCAGGGGTAGAAAGATGTGCACAGAGAAGCATAAGGGATAGGAAGAGGGGGGTGGGCACAGTTCTTGTCCTCCTGGGGAAAGACTGTTGAGAGAGCTAAAGTAGAGAATATCACTCATTGTCATTATCATGAACCAATCACTGGTCTCTAAGGGATGGCCTTAGAAGACATGGGTGAGAAGTGAAACATTTTTTGTACTGGGGACAGAAGAGTTTTATCTTTCAGATGTCTCCAGACTTTGTTCTATGTGTCTCTCCCTGGCTTGGTTCTGAGTGGTCTACTTCTGCTTATAATAATGTTTTCACTGTAGATAGAACTGAGTTCTGTGAGTCTTTCTAATAGTCTAACCTGAAATCATAACAGTATGCCAGGATTTGAAGTCAACAGTTCCCCCAGGACTCCAGAGCCTGTGAATGGTAAGCTTGGCCATGGCCATTTGCTGGATGAAAGTTACTGTCAGCATTCTATTCCAGCACAGTGGTCAAGTCCAGCTCCTCACAGATGTAGAAACTTTTGGATTTCAATAGAGAGAAAGGGCAATGGAATGGAAAGTGATGGGTGATTGGGCCTTAAGGGAAAGCCAGTATTTTATTCCTTCCCTGAAGGAAGCTACATCAAGAGGTGATCTCATCTTTTAACCCAGATGTACCAGATTCTGAAATGGAAAAGTCACACAGGGCTGGGATCACCCCTGCTTTTGGAACCCAGTAAGGTCTTGTGGAAGCCTGTAGAACTGAGCATCCTCGCTCTGTGAGTCATTCTGGTTCCATAAAGTCATGACAGGTTGGACTCATCATTATTGGATGAATGAGAGTCTAGTGATGTACCCATATTTTTGACTCTTACATTCCAGTTACCTTACCATCCTGCTAAATGATTTCACACTGGCATTGTTGGGAGGATTTTAATTAATATTAATATTAATGGTCTGATGTATTGGGGAATTCAGGCAACTATCCTCTCTCTAGTCTACACTATCTCCTTCACATGTCCCCCATTACCTAGAGCCTGGGGTGGCCTGTGTGAAGAAGAATTAACTTTGTCAAAAGAGAGGTGTAGCCTTGGCCTTCGGCTCCTGGTAGGTAAAGGCCATAGGTGTGGAATTTCCTTCATGTTAAAGTGTCTGCTCATCCCCTTGAGTCTGAGTCACTTGCCATGAGGCTTCCCTAGAATTTATCTCTATCTTTACCTGGATCTAGAGTTTTGTTGGAGGGGGTGCAGGCTGACAAGGAGCACTCCTTTGATTCCAAACACATAGGACCACTGACTGGGAGAGGAAAAGACTGGTCAGTTGTTTGGGGTAGAAAGAGCCTCAGTGCATGTACCACTGAGGGATTAGAGAGAGTTGGAAGGAAGGGAACTGGAAAGGCTTGGTACCACTCTATCATTATATGAAAGCAATGCTCTTGAGTTCCCTGCTTCTATAGAGGTCAGGTGCCTCTGCCACTTCCTAGGCATTGAAAATGGTGTTATCCCAGGGCCTCCAAAGCATCAGAAGCCTGGAGACTGAGGATGTAATCAATCAATGAAATCAATGAAATGAGGTCAGGACCCTTCCCTTTAAGGTCTTTTGCCTCTTTCAAAAGCCATAGTGAGATGAAGTAAAGAAGAAAGACAAAGTACAAGGCCTGGGGATGGAAAACATTCCTAGCAAAGAAGGCCAGAGCTGAGTGCAGTGTCTGTGGTTGCTCCAGGGAGGGTCACTGCTATGTGTTGCAGCTGGTTCAAGCCCTTCATCTCCATAGTCCTGCAGCAGGACCACCCAAGCAAGGCCCAGGAGCTTGACGTCTGTGTGATTTGGTTTCTCCACTTACACCTTGAGTGCTGCTGTCTGATTTGACCTCATACAATACTATCCACTATGCCTGAAGGATACTACTTCACTGAGCTGGAGTTGGGAAGGGCATTCCATTAGCTTGGTGCCTCTGGAAAGGACCAAGAGGTATTGGACTTTGGGGAGAGTCCTGGGCACTCCAATAATTCATGTATACTATAGGCCCCAGGTCTTGTTTTGTGGGAACCAGGGAGAAAGGAGGTCATGGCCACTGACCTTAAAATCTCCTGAGAAATCACAGACATCCTTGGAGAAGCCAATGGCATGCTCTGAAGGGAAGGTGGTAAATAATATAATAGGTAGGTTATTTGTTTGTTTTGTTTTGTTTTTTGATCTCTGGGAAGAAAAAAGTCTTATAGAGGATCACAATATGATCATTAAAAAAATAAGAAGGAAAATGTGTGTCTGACTCAGAAGGAAATGGAAGAGCTTCACCTCTGGGAGGCGTTGGGCCACTCATGCATGCATGCGGGAGGCAGTCCAGACATGGAGGCTGGGTGTGGGAAACAAACTCAGATAGTACCATCTCTCTAATAAAACTGGCAAAAGCCATGGCCATTCTGCATCCTGGGCATGTCTTGTTCTGTGTCACTGTGAGCACCTACTGTGCTCCGGGAGATATGCTAGACACCGTGGCTGCATTGATGAGTAAAGCAGGCGTTTTCACAGCTTTCTGGGGGGGGGGGGGGGTTTCTCAGGCTCCCTGGTGACTCAGAAATAAATTAAGCATGTAAATGGATCATTACAGTGTGCACAATGTGCAAATGCCGTGAGAATGCTCTGAAAGGCTTCCCCCTCCATAAGTTAAGGTTCCTTCCCCTTTCACCGAGGAGGAAACTAGGGCTCAGGATAGTTCAGTATTTTGTTCAATGTTGCCCAGCAACTAATGGGCCACTCTGGGGTTTATAGATCTGCCTGATCCCTCTGGCTTCTCCCTCAATCACCCATCTCTCAGGAAATCTGCATCTGAGATTGGGTAGAGGATGAGATGCCCATTACCCTGGTGTGATATGTAGGTCTTCTGATTCATTCCTGATACTTGGCTTTTCATGTGTTGTCTTGGAGTGGAGACTGTAAGCCACCTTTCCACTTCTCTGTGTCACCTCGTTCCCACACCTACTAGGTTCTGATAGGACCTTAGGCCTTTCTCCATGTTCTGTGTGGTTACAGAAGAAGTTGGGACCAGAATACCTAGGCAGTTCTCCAAGTTCCTGGCGTAGCCTATAAACTTGACATTTCCGGACTCTGAGGGACAGATAGCCTGTGGTGAGGGGTGGGCAGCTTGCTCTGTGCAAGAACACTGAACTGAGTGCACATGTAGGCAGGAAGAGCTTACTTGTGCTACAGACAGACCTGGACAACAGCTGTGAACACATGTAAAGTGCACATCGGTGAGCACATGGCCCACCAGGTCTTGTATTGGTGGGCATATGTCTGTGTTTGGGAACAGTGACATATTTGTGTATCGTGAGGCATAGGACATGAGGCAGAAGAGAGAGGTGAGGGCCCATCCAAAGTCACATGAAGAAGAAAAGAGGGTCCTGAGGGAAGAGTCAACTCAACAGTCTTACTGCAGGGCCCCTGGCTGTGCTTTGGGGTAGGAAGTGTCCTCAGAGAGGAGATCATGAAGGGGCACAGTGATAGACAGGAAGCCACCTGGAGAGTGCAAGGCAGTGTGCCCATGGTATGGAGAAGCCCTGGGGTGCACCTGTCCCAGGATAAGTAAATTATAAAAGTTGAGTTCAAGTCTAGGACACAGGGTATAGGAGCTGGAGAGATGGCTCAGCAGGTAAACGTGCTTGCTGCCCAACCCTAATGACCTGAGCTCAACCCTGGAATCCAAGAAGAAAGAAGAAATCTCTACATACATGTTATAGCAACAGTGCACCCTCCTATGTATTACAGGCATGCATGTGCCTATGTCTACACACATACAAGTGAAAAAAACTTAAAAAGCTTAGGTGTCCTCAGAGCACCCACTGTTTACTCAGGCTGCCCTGACCTACATTTCTATAGTTCCTAGGGTTCACAGAACTACCTAAAAGATGCCGGTCTTCATTGTCAGCTTGGTTGGCTTTAGGATCCCCCTGGAGATAACATCTGGATATGACTGTGAGGGTGCTTCCAGAGAGGAGTTGGGAAGCTCCACCCTGAATGTGGGCATCACATCTTGTGGGCTGTGGTCCTGAATGAATGGAAAAGAGAAGGAGCATGGAACACTAACCTTCCTCTCTCTCCACTTGATGTGGATGTAATGTGACCAGCTGCATTGTGTTCCTGGAACCACTCCTTCCCCACCACCATGGACTGTACCTGGTTAACTGTGAGCCAAGGTAAACCCTTCCTTTGTTACACTGATTTTGTTGCAGGGTTTGTTGTTGTTTGTTTGTTTGGGTTTCTTTTGTCACATCAAGGAGAGAAGTAGCTAATACAGCCAGGTCACCAATTAACAGCATATTGTTTCGTGTCTGGGCAATCTCAGGAGTCTATCCTTCCAGTCTCCTCGTTTACTTCACTACTCATTAGCTACAATCACTGAATACATTGTTGCTATGCTTATTTTGGCAAATTGTTATTCATTAAATCAATTAACAATAAAAACTAAAGATTTCATTTTTATTCTTTCTCCAGTGGTCTTCCTATCTTAAATTGAGTTTCTAGTGCATATACTTTTCTAGTCTTTGAAGAAACTTAAATTTTTCTTTTTGCAAGCCAGGCCAGTAGTGTTAAGATCTCTCTATTTTTAAAAAATCATGTATTTATTTTTTAGTTAAAATTGTTTCATATCCTATATCCTGATCATACTCTTTCACCTTCTCCAATGCCTTCCTGATGTTCTTCACATCCATAACTATCCAATTTCATGTTCTTTCTCTCTCCATCTTCCCCCATTTCTTTTAAAAGCAAAACTGATTTTAAAAGAAAAAAGAAAGAAAACCAAAACAAACAAAAACCAATAAGCCAAACCAGGTATGGTGGCCCACACCTTCAGTTCCAGCACTAAGGAGGCAGAGGCAGATGGATCTCTGTGAGTTCAAGATCAACCTGGTCAACATAGTCAGTTCCAGAACAGCTAGGCTACATAGAGAGACCCACCTCAAAAAATGGGAAAACAAACAGAACCCAGAAAGACAAAAATACCTGCACAAAACACACATACCAACTACTTCTGGGCATGGGCCCTGCCTTGGAGTACATTTGATATACCCAGCAATGCTCTATTGAAGAAAATAATTTTCCCTTTCCCAGCAGGTATTGTTTGTTTGAGAAATTTTATTTGTTTTTGAGTTCTGAAAGATAATTTCTCTGAGTACAGGACTCTAGTTTGGTAAGGTATTTCAGCCCTTTTATAGTTTAAAATATTCTTGCATTTGCCTGCTTAGTGTTGCTATTATAAGATACCCGAAGATGCTGGAAAAAGGAAAATATTTATTTGGCCCAAGACTCAGGTGAGTGGAGTCTATACAGCCTGGTACTGATGTTTATGGTTGCCTTGGATGTGTCCCAGTATGGCAGAGACACAGGAAAGGAACTGGCTAAGTACAAAAGAGAGATGTGTGTGTGAGTGAGGAAGCAAGGGAGTGGACGAGGCCGGCTTCATACTATCATGACCACTCATAGAACACATTTATTGCAGAATCCACATGAGCTCCTCCATGAAGGCAGTTATGGTCAGAACACCTCAACTTTGGCTCCACTTCTTAAGAGTCTCACCAACTTCTGATCCCATTACATTCAGGAATCAAGCTCCAAATTGAGTTGGAAGGGGGTGGGGGCAACAATTTCTAACCACAGCAACCCTCTTCTCACTTGAGTGCTAACTGAAGAAAACTCCGGTCTTTATTTGTCATCCTCTATAGATAATGTTCCCCATCCCACGGTTTCTTGTAAGAGTTATTTTTTGCCTTTTATTTTTCTGCAGTCTGGATATGATGTGCTTGGGTGAGGTATTTTGCATTTGTACTGACTGGTATTCTCTGAGCTTCCTGTGTCTGTGGTTTGCTGGTTAAGAAGTTCAGAGTCGTTTTCGGTGGTACTGTTTCTTCTTTCTTTCTGTCCTCTAGTTCTGGGATTCTTATTTATATGTATATTATTCTTATTATAAGTGTGTTATAGTTCTAAATGTTTTCTTCTATTTTAAAAAACTCCTATTTAAATTTTTGTTCCATTGTTGACATTTTTTAAAGTTTCACAGATTCAATATTTAGCCATGCACAGTTTATTGATACATCAACATATCCTTCATTTCAGTATAGTAAGTGTTTGTTTCTGGCCTTTACTTTGGGTATTTTCTTAGCATATCTACCTCTGTTCACAGTGATTATCTGTTCTTCCATGTTGTCTGCTCTTCCCTCTAATTCCCAGGATATTAATCACTGTGGTGGATAATCTTAGGATTTAAGGTTTTATTCATCATTAGTGTGTGGTTTTGTACATGCGTGTATATACCCATGAGATGTGTGTGCCTGCCACATGCACACAGGTCTGAGGACAACACTGTGGAGCGAGTTCTGTCCTTCTGCCTTTACAAGGTCTGTGGGGATGAAACTCGCATCACCAGGCTTGCACAGCTGGCGAAGAGTTAATCTTTATTGCCAACTTGAGGGGATTTAAAGTCACTCAAGAGACAAACCTTCAAGAACGTGTGCGATACAGTTTCTGGACTGAGTTAACTGAGGCGGAAAGGCCATCCTATGAACCGGGGTCACAGGCTGGGCAAAAAGGAGAGCTTGGCGCCAGCATTTATGTCTCTGTTCTTACTGTGAGCACAATGTGAGCACTCACCTCATGGTTCTCCCGTTACCATGGCTTCACACCATCGTGGTCTGTACCTCTAACCCACGAGTTAAATAAGATCTCTCTTCCCTAAGTTGCTTTATCCAGGTTTTGTCACAACAGAGGAAAAAGGAGCGGATATAGGTGTATACAGCTGACATAGGTATCATTTTCAAAATTTCTAAACTAATTTGAACAGCCTTGTCATATGTCTGTGTCTGATTTCCCCACTCCTTCTCTCTCTGGTGTCTTGTCAAACTATTGTTTATTTATTCTTATTTTATTTTAATTATTTTTAGGTTTTTCAAGACAGGGTTTCTCTGTGTATCCTTGACTGTCCTGGAACTCATTCTGTAGACCAGGCTGGCCTTGAACTCACAGAGATCCGCCTGCCTCTGCCTCTTGAGTGCTGGAATTAAAGACGTGCACCACCACGCCTGGCTATTTTATTTTTTACCTTTGTACCCCTCCCCTGCGCCAAAGTTTGGTATAATGTATTGGGAAAAAAAGCTGAAGCCACTAGGTTTCAGGGATATGGTGAGGTGTGGGAGAGGGAAGCCCTTGGTTAGTCCCAGTGAGCCTATCCCACCCAAAGAGTTTCTGAATCCTGTATTCAAACCTGTTCTTTGACTGAAATAAGATGGCTGTATGGCTGGTCTGGAATTCTTTCCTTTCCCCAAGTCCATCAAGCTTTGGCTGGGTAACAGTTAGCTAGACTCCAGCGAAGCAGCATCTCTGGGGGACAGGTAGGCTCCCTGGAGTATTCCAGAATCCCTCAGCCACACAGCACAGGGGACTGGTTTGTCAGCTGCACTGTGGTAATCTGGTAGGACTCTTGGGTTAAAAAAAAGAAAAATCACAAATATGTACATTACTCCCACCCAAACTGTACAGTAGCAGAGTGTTCATATATAAAGTTGTCTGCACTGAGTCTGTGGGAATTGGTCAATTACAGTTTTGGTCTTCCTACTCTGCTTTAGTTCCCATGAAAGTTTCTGCTCTAACAAGTTGTGATTCTTTCTGTCTGTCTCTCTTTCTAACTTGGGGTCAGGGGTTCGCCCTGTGACCTCAATTCTCTGGCACATTTGAGAAAAGTTGTTGGTTTTCAGTTTATTTAACTTTTTTTTCTTGTGTGAACAGGAGCCACGATTGCTGAACCGGGTAACAGAAGTTTCAGCATTTTATTTCCAAGCAAGTTTTCTCATGGACATTATTCAAGATCCTTCCCATTCTGAAGAGCATCAGAGCCTGGGGTGGCAAAAGTAGGATGTTCCTTCCAAGATGGGAATCTCTCTATCTATCTCTCTCTCTCTCTCTCTCTCTCTCTCTCTGAAGCAAAGATGGATCTCTAAAGATGTCCAATTCCTCTTGGAACTGATCTCCAACTGTTCTGCATAACACTACTATCCTCCCCTAGCTGAGGCTGTGCAGCAGAAAATGCTGCTGTTCTTTCCACTGCTATTTCAGACAGCAGGAAATGCTCAACAGAATCTGTATAGAATCTTCAAAAGTCAAGAAGATGCGTTGTGTACATTCTAGGTGGACTTGAGTGTACTGAGTGATTCCCCTTAGGCTAGACGGGATAAATACCAAGGCCTCTAGGTAAAAGCACTGTGTTGCTGTCCCTCCTCACAAGACTAACTTCAAGTAGATTTGAGTCTCTATAGATTTTCAGTGTTTTCCATGTGGGTGTAGCATGGAGGGAGGAAGAGGAACACATCCTGACATCCCTGCCCTGGCAAAGTCAAAGGAAAGGGACATGTATCAGGGTTTCTGTCCAGTGGACACAACGGGGAAGAGTTTCAGTTGAGGAACTGTCTGGATCTGGCTGTTGTCCTGTGGGCGTGGCTGTGGGGGCTGTCTTGATGGTTAACTGATAGAAGCAGATCTGTCTCATTGCAGGTGGTACCACTCCCTACACAGGGATCCTGCACAAACAAGAGAGAACAGAGCAAGCTAAGAATACCCAACAGGCCGCAGGACTCCATGTGCTTCTCTCTCTGCGCTAAACTGTGGATACGGTAGGTATCCCAAGTTCCTGCCTTGACTTTTCTGAAATGGTGGACTGTGATCTACATATCTAAGCTCAGTGCGCCCTTTCTTCCCCTGTGCTGCGTTGTCTAGTTAGGATGTTTTAGTATAGGAAGAACAAGTTTGTTGGTTCCCAGTTCATCAGAATTCTCACTGGCCTTCCTCAACTGCACTCTTAACACTCTCCCTTGAGAATCTATGGAAGTCAAGTTTCTCTATGTAGAGGAGCACATACATGAACACAAACACATTTTCTCATGTAGCTCTAAGAAGCACACAGATCTTGTGACTTCAATTCATGCATCAATCTGTTCCATGGAAGCTAGCCAAGGACTTAAAAGCCAAAGCCCTGAGGAATGGCAGAAATGAAGAGGCCCCTTGTCACCTGAAGAACCAGGACTCATGGATATACTCTGGGCCCCAAAGCCATGCCCTGCAGATACACATGCCACAGAACATCCTGCAAGGTATAGGGGAGTTTGGGAGTTAGCTAGGTACTTGTAGTAACTGTAAAACCCTGACCTCATTCTCTCCATCTCTTAGCAAGCTGTTCTACTCTCTGGACCAGCACACTGTCCTACTTCTCCACAGAGAGCAGCTCACCTGTATATTGGTAATGTCATCCCTCAGTAAAACACAACAAGGAATGGAGCCTGGGTGAATGGAGAAGGGTCTTTCAGATGTCACCCTATGGCTTCAAGTTCTAGCAGTGGATATTCATTTCAGTGTTCAGCATAGACTTTCTCCAAATAATGAGCTCAGCTCAAGCCCTATCCTTAATGCCCTATACATTGTTCAGCCCAAGCACACTCACTTCTGGATTTTTACCCCATGCAGGGGATTTCACAGTGACAGAATTTCCATGCTCCTTGATAGATAGAAGCTCCTTCCTATTCTTTAAATATTATGTTACAGTCCAGAAGAAAAGAAGGACCAGAAAAGTGGCAGACAAGGGTGAGGAGTTGCTGCCTCTCCCTGCCTGCCAGGCAGAGGGCGCTCTGCCGTGTCTTTTGACCCAACCAGTGTTAAAGATGTAAATGGTGCAGTGGTGTTGACACCTTCCCAGTATTTTCTGAGTCAGAGGTACTTACAGATAACTGGATTGGACTGAAGGCTCTTATACAGGGTGATAAGGGGGAAGGAGCCATGGGCTTTTAAAAAACTGAATATTAGTTATTTTACTTTGTAACATCTGCAACACTATGATTACATTATTTACAAAACTGTTAAATATTTTAAAATTAGTTAATGAACAAAATAATGGGCTTATTATATTTCATGGGTAAATATCATTGTATTTTGTTAATATTGATCCCTACCTCCTCTACTGTCACTCTCCCTCCCCAACTTGTTATCTTTTTTCTCCCAGATAGTGGCTTCCATGTCATATGTACATATATATAGGAGTCTATGCGCGCGCGCGTGTGCACGTGCGCACACACACACACACACACACACACACACTCACAAATCTGGATTCTGCATATGATATATAAAACATGAAATGTTTACCCCCTCCCACATTACCTTCTCTTGTTCCCACAAAATTCCTGCTTAGATCTAGTTCCTTTCCTGCAGCCACGTTGTCCCTCTTCTATTTTGATGTTTATGCATATACATATATGAACTCTAGATTCTGTCTATGAGGAAAAAAATGTGGTATCTGTCTTTCTAGATCTGTCTCACTTTCCTTAACATCATGATCTTCAGCTCCGTCCAGTTCTTTCCGGAGATGACATGCATTCACTCCTCTTTGCAGCAGAATAGAATTTCAGGACATATCTATGCTATGTTTTCACAGCCGTTCATCTGCTGGTGGGCCTCTGTACTGCCAGTTGTGAACAGTATCTCAGTGGACATGATGTGCCTCTGTGGCTGCTGATTTTCCTTTCTTGGGTGTAGGCTCAGGAGTGGCACATCTGGGCAGGAGGACAATTCTGTTGTTAGATTTTGGAGGGACCTCCTTAATGGTTCCACAGTAGCTGCTCTAATCTACATATCTATCTCGGTAAGTAAGGGTTCCTTTCTGCTACATTCTCACCAGCATTTATTGTCATTTGTCTCTTAAAGACAGCCATTCTAACTGGAGCCATTCAAAAATCTCAATGAGTTTTGTTCCCCCCCCCCACCCCAAAGGCTAATGATGTCGAACAATTTCCACAAATGTATTGGTTATTTTTCTACTTGTTCTCTTGAGGAGTGTGTCTAGAGTTGATTTGCCTGTTTATCGATTGGGTGAGACAACTTGAGGGATTTGGTTTTCTTCTTTCTTTCACACCGGTGTGTTCCAGGTATCAAATTCAGGCCATCAGGGTTGGTGGGAGGTGCCACCATCCCATGAGACCAGCCTATCCATATTTTCTTATAGCAGTTTCAGAGTGTTAAAGCTTATGTTAAGATCTTTGATTAATTTTGGAGTTTTTTGAAATTGAGCTTGGTACAGGCTGAAAGATAGGGACACAGCTTCACTCTCCAACATCTGGTTTTCCCAGACCCTTTTGATGACAGAGTGTTGTTTCCCTAATGCATAGTTTTGACATGTTTATCAAATACTAGGTGGCTGTGGCCATGTTATTTCTGGAGCCTCTGCCCCTTTGGTCTACATGATGTTTTTGCTGGTATCATACTTACAGTGTAGGTGGCTGTGGCCGTGTTATTTCTGGAGCCTCTGCCCCTTTGGTCTACATGATGTTTTTTGCTGGTATCATACTTACAGTGTAGTTTGGGAGTTTGTGATTCCTCCAGAATTGCTCTTTCTGCTTAGGATTGCTTTGACTATTCATGTTCTTTGTGTTCCCACAGGAATTTGCAAATTGCTTTTCTAGTTCTATGAAGAATGATGCTGAAATTAACTGCACTCAATTGGCATACAACTTTCATAATATAGCCATTTTCTCAATATTAATTCAACAAATCCAGGATCTTAGGAGACCTTTTCTACCTTCTAGTATATTTTTCAATGTCTTTCTTTGGTGTTTCAGTTTTCATTGAAAGGTCTTCAGCCAATTTGGTTAGCTTATTCATAGGCATTTTATTTTTTTTAGAGCTACTATGAATGGGATTGTTTTCCTGATTTCTTTCTCAGCAAGTGTTTACTGATTAAATGGAAAGACTACTGGTTTTTGTGGGTTGGTTTTATATCTGGCATTTTGTTGTAAGTGCTTTTCAGATCAAAGAGTATTTTTGTGGAGTCTTTAGACTCTTTTAAATACAGGATCATATCTTCTGCAAACAGATGATTTGATTTCTTCCCCTTCTATTTGCTTCCCTTTTATTCTTTCTTTTGTTTTATTTATTTTGTCTTATTGCTTAGACTCAAGCAGTATATTGAAGAAAGGTAGAGTGCTTTGTGCTTCATTACTGATTTTAGATGAAATGTTTTCAGGTTTTCTTCCTTTAGTGCACTATTGTCATGTGGAGTTTTTATTATGTTCAAACATTGTAGTAATTAATTATTCTGGGGGTTTGTCACACCTGTTAAAACCCTCTGGTTCCTGAGTAAAGGACACAGAAACATCCTGTTTTATTAATAAGCTGTAGTCCTTAAACTGGGCAGGTTCTGAGTTATAATAACCCTACCAGTCTTAAAAACCCAGATAAATGTTCATCACTTGCCTATCTGGTGACTCCCAGGCAGCTTCTGCTCCATCAGGCCAGTCTTCAGGGCAAGCTGCTCACAGCAATCCATAACACTTCAAATTCATTTACAAGTTTGTTTTAGGCCTCACTCATAGCTGTCTCAGGGTGCATGTGACCCTCAGACTTCAGTTTGGACTCACTTGGGAACTAGATCCGGTTCCAGAAGGAACAGTAGTCAGCTACTGAGCCAGATAGCCAGTGTTCCTGAACTGCAGGACTACTTCATCAGGCCTCCAATGCCATTGCAATTCCTGGATGAGGCACAGGGCATTGGGAAGGCTGTTGTTCTGGTCCCCTAATGTAGAAGCATCAGATGGACTCCCACACCTCAGAAGGGCAGCGTAGTCACATTAAGAGGTTTTCACAGGGGAGTGGGTTAGTGGTGCTACCATTATCACCAACCCAACTTCTCATAGCCAAGCACTAGCCCCTGAGAAGGGGGAAAGAGAAGGATTAAGAAAGCCAACAGGAGAGGGAGAAGAGAGGAAAAGGGAAGGTTGAGCACTTGCTCACTAGCTACCAGCTTTAGTTGCATGTTTACTACCAAAAATCCAGGCAATGTCTAGACCCATAAGACATGGTTCAGCTCTGGTTACTGCCACTTGAAACATTGAATGGTGGTGATGACCAATGAATCAATAACCCTAGTGTTCCAGAAAGTACATCCCAGGGCTCTTGGTCCTGTACTAAGCAGCTAGACCCAGGTTTTTTGTCGTGGTAATCTCTGGCAAGGGCAGGAAATGACTCTTAGTGAGCTCTGTCACATTCTGCGATATGGAGATCCTGCTGCTCCAGAGATATTGGCCTTGACCCAGTTCCAGACTCTTGGAAAACACTCTTTAAGAGTTATCCCAATTGAAGGATGCCATCCTATCTCACTCATCTCTCTACTCACTCTTTCTCAATTCACAAAGGGAACATTGGATGATAGTGGTGGGAGTGGGCCTGCTGGTTGGACTGTTCCAGGAGAAAAGCAGCAGGCATCCAGGAAGTAGGTTAGCAGCTGAGGAAGCAGGAAGTAGGTAGGTGAGCAGGTACCCTGAGCCAAGGCTCTTTGGGTATAAGGGTTTGGTAGTGGGCAAACTCCTCCTTGGGGAGCCTGGTATAGCCAAGGCAAGCTGTGTGGGCTGGGGACTGTGATGTAGAGGGAAGAGAGAACAAGATGTCTAGAGCTGCTGTGGGTAGGAAGAAACAGAGAGAAGCCAGCCCACCCTAGGAAAGTTCCTTTGTGGCAAGGTTCCCTTTTGGTCATTCTGTGGCCTCATGGGTAGCTCGTTTTCAGCTTTCTTTCCATAACAAGACCTGGAGTCACCCACTGTCTTGTTTTGCTTCAGCGTCCTGACTACTCCCCATCTCCCATTGGTTGGCACAGGAAAGTGCCTACTGAAAAAAGGAGTGACTTCCATTTCTCTAAATCAAGCCTCTGGCTGTTAAGGAGCCTCTCAACCACAAGGGCTCTGTGGTTACTGCTGCCCAGCTCCAGCTCCATCTGGCAGAGCTCCTGTGACATTGGGTATGTCCCTCAGTTGCACTGTGCAATGCAGGGGCCACTCACCACTTGTGGATGGCCAGCACTTGCACTGTGGCCAGTGTGGCATTTTATTTATTTATTGTTGGGAAGAACATTGCCTCTGATTTTCCTGCAGTGGGGAAATAAAGCGATCCAGATAATCAGTGAGTCTACCATCCTGCATTCCAGCTGCATGCTCTTGGCTGTCTCCCCATGGGGACATCATGGAGGAACCCAGCCTTGGGAATGTAGCTCCATAGAAGTCCTGGGGTCCAAGCCCACCCCAGTCTCAGGCTAGTGGGGTATAGAGTATCACACTCAATGCCTCACTCTTTCAGGTCAGAGTACGTAAACAGGGTGGGTAGGTGAAGTGGCTACAGATGGATCTGCTTCCCTCCCCAACAGGCATCCCAAGGGAGAGAGTGGGAGGTGAGACCACGGAGTTCCAGTCTATGAGATGGAAAACAACAGCTTGTGTCCACGTGGCCACTGCTAGAACGTGTAAAGGTTTGCACCTGCAATGGATTTGAAAGCACATGGTTTGGTGGAAAGCCAGAGAAAGACAAGCTGGGTTCTAGGCTTAATATTTACATACTTCTGAGTAATCCTGGGCCTTAGTTTTCCCACATGTGAAGTGGGTGTATTGATTAGGTCTCTGCTGTTCCACATTTTAGGTTGTGGTACCTTAGCTGGCCTGTGTGAATGACTGTATGGGGTCTGAAGATGAGAAGGAGGGCTTGGGGAACAGTGGAGACTGTGCAAACCAAGGCTGGCTGTCTCAGTATTGCAATGCTCCTGTTCAAAGAGGGCTTCTGGGAACTGGGAACATCTCTTTAGCCTGCAGCACACGGCTTCAGCATCGGCCTCTGTCCCTGAGGGGCTTTAGAAGGCACAGGGACTGTCTGTCTGCAGATTTCCCACCCAAGGTTGTTTAAACAAGGTCCCTGGAGCTCGGCTGACAGTGGATGGATGGCATCCTAGCTACACGCAGGGACCTGTGAGTGGGGTTTGTCAGTGTGTGTCACATTCCTGTCTGCACATGATTGCCAAGCTACACTTCCCTGTGCTCCAAACCCTAGTGAAGCCAGATGCACTGGGTCGTGAATGTGAAGTCTTTAATCATTTGTTCACAAAGCAGGGAAGAACCGAAGCAAAGTGCGGGTCGGGGCAGAGCAAGCAACTAACAGGATGTCCCTGCCTTATCTGCCTGAGGGAGAGTACTAGTTTATGCAGCAGAGAGAGACTCTCAGATTGCTCCAGCTCTGGCCTTGGGCAGGGCAGGGCAGGGTGGGTCAGCTGACCTCAGAGGGCCAGTTGTTATGCAGATGAGCCTATGTAGAACTCGTGAATGAAGCTGGTGTCCAGGGTCCAGAAGGTCCATGTATGATTGAATAATCAGACTTTGGAGGGGCAGAGGTCATCATTACAGTAAGGCTCCAATAAGGAACGTTGTTCCACTGCATGGTCATTTCCTCTTCACTTTCTCTACATCCGGTAACCACCTCAGACAACCCTCCCCACTTGTTACAACAACTCCATTTTGGCCTCACATGGTTCACACCTGCCTTGGGCACCGACACACACTGTGTTAGACACTGGGCAAGCAATATCTCAGACACCACGACAGCTTCAAGGCCCACAGTTTGCTTGGCTTCCAACCCCAGACATGTGACCAGGCTTCTCTAAGCCTACTGAAAACAAAGATCATACGAATGCAGGCACATGGAACTACTGGGAAATGAAGATGGAGGCACAAGCACAGTGACTTGCAATCGTGGCTGCACATTGGAGTCCCCTGGGGAGTTTTGAAAACATTGCTGCCAGGGTGACACTCCTGGAGGTTCTGGTTTAACAGGTGTGGGATGTGGCCTGGGATTTTAAAAAGTTCTGTAGGTGGCATGTGCAGCCAAGTTGGAGAACCACTGGCCTAGCATGAGATCTGTGTTATAACTTGTCCTCTTGGCGGGCCCCTGCCCACTATTCCTCAGTGCTACCAAGAGGAGTGGAGGCCCCTCACTTTGCCTCTCCCCATCCCATCTCACCTCACCTATAATAACTACACAGGGAACATATAGGTTCTGCCTCCCACATAGAAGCTGATGCAGGACACTGAGCATGCCCAGTTCATGGTATCTAGGCGAGAGGATGGAGAGACCTCTTTCAAGTGTGAAAGGCATCTGCAATGCCTGCCCTCGCTCCATGGGTCTCAGCAATGTCTGCAGGTGCCTATAAAGGATAAGAAAAAGTCCCTAAGTGGCCTTGTTTGATACCTAATGTTTCTAGGGTAGTTTGAGGCTAGAACCAGGTGGCGTTATCTGCTTCCAGAGTTTTTTTTTTGTTTTTTGTTTTTTTTTGTTTTTTTTTGTTTTTTTTTTGAGACAGGGTTTCTCTGTGTAACAGCCCTGGCTGTCCTGGACTCACTTTGTAGACCAGGCTGGCCTCTAACTCACAGAGATCTGCCTGCCTCTGCCTCCTGAGTGCTAGGATTAAAGGCGTGCGCCACCATGCCCAACTTGCTTCCAGAGTTCTACGTCTTAGCTCTTTCATGGCTGTTTTATCCAAGAGCCTCTGTGCCCAGCCTCAGGGAGCTGGTGTCTCTTGGTGCCTTGCGGCCTCTGTGCACAGGAAGGTGTTGGAGCAACAGACATGCCGTGGGTGGTCTCAGACAGTCAGAGGCTGATGGAACTCTCCCAGGCTGTGCACTTTATTCAGTTCTGGGGAGGCATACCAGTGCTTCAGGCATTGGAGGAGAGAGGTAAGGCGGAGTGGAGAAGGGAGAAATGGTGTCCACTCCCCGTGGCTCAGGGATTCTTCACTGCCTTTCCTGTGCTCCTTTTCCCTCTGCTATGTTCCTCTTCCTAGGAAGGGTAGGCAGAAAGCTATTGATGGATAGTCCTTAAGAAGTACCTCCACCTGAAAAGAAGAAATAGTGCTAACCCTGGCCCATGCCAACCATAGTGGCAGCAACATTTTGGACTGTAGGGAATCTTGATTCCTTTCTTGTGGTCTACCAGGAGCCCATCATGTTCACATTCAGACCAGAACTGAGGAACGCTATTTGTTGCTGCCTCCCAGTGTGATTTTTTTCCCACAGCAGATGGAAACCTTAAAGGGAAGGTCAGAAGCTCTTGGGGACCCACAACCTCTGAAGCACTCATTCATTCATTCATTCATCCATTCCACAGTCAGGTGTTGGGCACCTACTCCATTGTGAATATATAAGACCATGGGCATTTAAAAATTATTTCATTATTATTGATTTATTTTGTGTGCGTGTATGTATGGTGTGGGAATGGAGCTGACCACAACATACCTTTGAAAGTCAGAAGACAACTTGTGGGCTTTGGTTCTTTATTTCCACCATGGGAGCCCAGGTATCAAACTCAGGTTGCCAGTCTTGGGGGCAGGTGAGACAAGAAATGCACAATGGTATTTCCTCTGAGCAGATAAAGGCAGGGCAATGCCCCCTCAGTGTAGGACAGGAGAGGCAGTGCCATATGGGTTCTGTAGGTGGCACTAGATGCCCATGGCAGTCTGGGGTGGGGTTAGTTCAGGACACCTGGGGTCACACACCACTGTGGCTGGGGTGGAGTGGACAGATGAAATTGGACCAGGCAGAAAGAGGGGCCTATATCTTCAGAGTGTCTCTATGTACTGTATTTTAGAAAATTATATATTGGGCCCCATCCTGGGCCCTGTATTTTTTTCCTAGATACTTTTCCATCATCTTAGGTAGAGGGGTGAAAAGAAACCCAGAGAATTCACAACATATTAAGCCCTAGCATACATGTACCAACCAGTGTCCATACATGCAAACCTGAAGAAGCCATCTCTAAGGTTCCCAGGGTCAAGTTCAAATTAATTTTGGAATGGACTTTCTGGGCACAGAGAGCCCCTCTTCTCAGCTGCATGTATTCCCACTAAAGCTCTCGACTGAACCTCCTTTGACTGTTTCAGAACCCTGACTCCCTCTGTGCCTTCTGCCTTATTCCCTTCTTCTTCTCCCCTGAAGGAAAACAGGGAAGAAGATTTGCCCCCCTCTACTTTTATCCAGGGGTTAGAACATCTGGACTTCTTCCTGCAGGACCTGTCTCTGTACAGAACACTGGACTCTTTTTCTCCTCATAGTCCTTTGCTTCTACACTGGTGATGACCCTCTCTGGATTGCTCCCAGCAGCTGGGCTCTTAGAAGTCCCCAAATGATGCTCACAGTTTGCACACATTGTTTCACTAACACTTCAAAGCAGCCATAGGAAGTGGGCTCTGTTACTATCTATGTCGCGTAATGGTGAACTGAGGCTTACAGAGGTCAAGTAACTTGCCCATGCTTCCAGGGTCGGCTTGTTCTGCTCACTGTAAAAAACTCAAGCTCAGCCAATTCAACCGTTTAAACCTACCTACTCTGCCATACTGCTTTCCTAGTGGTGATAAGTGAGCCTACACCCTCCCCAATAATCAGTCTTTGAGCTTCTTGGCAATTCAGGGCTTCTGAGCAAGAATCAAAAGTCATAGCTTCTGGGCCGACTAGCAGCATGTATGTATTGGCTGTGAGACATTGGAAAAGTAAATTTAATCCTCTGGAAAGGAGCATGACCCTGATTGGCTGGTTGTGAGGACTGGACAATACCACAGATGTGAAAGCTTATACTATTAGGAAGGTAGGGACCCCTACACCCCTGCTTCCCCTTCTCTATACAAGTTGGCTTCTGAAGGTGTGCATGTCTGAAGGGAGACTGAAGATACTGGAGCCTAAGAACACAGCAGGGGGCCCCAGTGAAACCTTCTGCTCTATTGGTCATGGTCATTCTAAGGTTCTCTCTGCACCCACTGACATCCTGAAGCTGAGCCCTTCTTTTTTTTATACCCAGCACACATAGCAAAGTTGTGATTCTGCTCTGCCCCAATTTGTTACCATAGGCTAGATAGCAGGACAGGAAGTGATAAAACTCATCCATGGGACTGAGTGAAGTGGGTGAAACCATTCCAGGTTCCCAGATGCAGAAACTGAGCATTAACCAGGCATTAGTCAGCATTCCAGAGATGATATCAAATAGGAGGTGCACCGTAGACCTGGGTGAAGATGTGTATCTTCCTTGGCTGTTGTTAACAAAAGCCACAGGCATGAATGAAATTAGCCTGGGAGAAAGTAAACAGCGAGAGGGCCTTAAGCCAAAGCTTCAAGTGGAGAATGAGTTTGAAGAAAAGACCAGAGATGCTGCTGCAAGAGCAGTTGAGACCCAGGCAAAAACAGACATGCAGGCTATCCGGGCTGTTAGTGGGAGCTGTGGACATACAGGCATCCCAGACAGGGATGGAGTGAAGGATGATGGGAAATGCTATGACATGATTATTTGGATCCCCCTAAAATTAACATACTGAAATCATAACTCTAGATGGAATGGGATTAGGAGGTCTTTGAGAGATGATTAGAACAGAATCCCAGAAGAATTAATGCCCTTATGAAAGAGCTCAAGGGAGCTCTTCTGTCTCCTCCATCATGGGAGGAGCTAGTACATGGAACCAGAAGGCAGGCCCCCACTATCTTCCGAATCTCCTCTGATTACAGACCATTCAGCCTCTAGAACTCTGAGAGATTCTGTTGCTACTACTCATTGCAGTTTAAGGCCTTCCAAACCACAAAGACAGGAACAGTGGTGCATGTCTGGAACCCCAGCATTTGGGAAGCAGAGTTAGCAGGATTACTGCTGCAGGTTCAAGGCCAGTCTGGTCTAAATAACAAATTCCTGGACAACCAGGGTTACATAGAAAAGCTCTGTCTCCAAAACACATACAAAAAAAAACAAATGAACAAAAACACAACCAGGAGGTGGAGACCATATAGTACATAGAGAGGTAGTTTTAAATGTTCTTTGTAGTGACAAAGAAGGGAAAGATAAAAGTGGGAAGATAGGGAAGCTGTGATGAAGGGTTTGCTCTTATTTCCTTCTTCCCTTTCATCTTTCAGTGGTCTCTTCCTCTTCCTCCTCCTCCTCTCTCCCCTGCTCTGCCTTCCTTCCTCTCTTCTGTTTCCCAGGGCAGGAGCAGCTAGAGAAAAAGGAAGCCAGGGTGTGAGTGGGTGTTGGTAGCTCGTTTGTTTGGCACTCAAAGCTAACAGACTTCATTTCCCATCCTTCTTACTCTGACAGGGAGGAAGCAATGACCTCTGATGGTGTCTGGGGATGAGACTGAAGGCACAAGGGAAATATGGAGTTCAGATAATTGCAGAGAGTGGGAAGAAGAAGACCAGAGGAGCCAATGTGACTTCTGGAAGGTGTCAAGGACAAAAGAGCAGGCTGGAGAGCAAGACAGCATACACAGCCAGTATGCTCCATTCTCAGACTCTTCACCTATGGGTTGTATGCAAAATACCTCCCCAAGCTCAAGTGTTCAAACGTTTGGTTCTCAGCTGGGGGTACGTTTGAGGAGGCCACGGAACCTTTAGGAGGCAGGGTCTAGCTGGAGATGACACTGTATTGCTGAGGTTTGAACTTTAAGTTTTCGCCCAGTTGATTCCAGTCTGCTCTCTGCTCTCTGTTATATAGCCTTCCCTGACATGAAGGAGGGTATCCTCCCAAACTCTGTGCCAAAGTAACTCCTTCTGCACTTAGTGCCACACCCAGAGATTGCTTTCTCCTCCGTCCCCACTCCTCACATCTGTTTTTGAGGTTTTTGGTTACTCAGCCTGGAACCCTGTGTTTCCTAGGCATGTGCTCTCCCACTGAGCTATGTCTCAGTCCTCATCAACTTTCTTGTTGTCAGCCATTTGGTCTCTGTGACACCACCCCAGAACCACAGTGCTCAGCCACACATGCAGTGCACAGAGAGGGAGGGCTGGCTGCCCTTGGATGGTGGCTTTGTTGGATGTGGCAAAAAAAGGGGACAGAATCTAGGGTCTTGGCAATAAGGGGGGAAAAACTATAGAAAATATTCTGCAGATAAACCGTTGTGTATGAGAGAGAGAAGTCACAACAGATCACAAAGAAAGGATTCTGGATGGATGAGAAGGACAAGGGCAGTGGCAATGGGTGTGTGTGAATGTTGAAGGAAAGGAGCTGGCGGTGCTGTAGTGGGATATTGGGGGACAGTCATTTTGGAGCAGGGACAGTTATGAGTATTGATCCTCAGAGCCTCGTGTGAGCCCACTGAGGGCTTGGAGGGGTGGTTCCCAATGTTCTGTGTGCCCTGTAGTAGGCACACATTGCTCATGAACATCTCCCTGGGAGACCTCCCATCCCCTGGTTCTGTAAGGCTTTTTGATCATCAGCTACAGCTGGAGTTCAACTGGAATAACCCCCAGCATGAGTAAGCTAAAGCCTCTCACCAGATCAAAGCCAATTTCATTTCTCTGATCTGATCTCGTTTGTCTTGGGTGCCTGGTATCTCATGAGTGCATGCAGGATGAGCTGTCAAGGCACTCATTTCGTTCAGTGTGAGAACTCGGAGAGGCGTGAATGAAATGTATAGAATAATATGTGCCTACTCTGGGCCAAGTGCCGGGGCCTGACGCTGAGTGTGTTGGGATGAGTCAGCCCCCTCCCTTCCCTTCATGCCTCACTGGCCAACTCACAAGTTGATGAATGGTGATGTGGGGGAAAAGCCTCACTGAGAAGGTAGAATTCTGACAGGGGCAGCAGGAAAAGAGGGTCCTGTAGTGTAGGACCTATAGAGCATGCGTGGTGTGTTGATAAAAGGTGTGGAGCTTCTCAGTGGATGGCAGACTACTGAGAGCCACTTTTCAAGTGGGTTGAGACTTGTCCATTGACAGCGTTGTTCATTTTGACTGAGAAGTCAATCATATCAGAATCACTTAGAGAAATGTTAAAAAAGTCAGACTCTAGAGAGGCTGAGACCACTGCCAAAGGCTTCTCCCAGCCTCCCTCAGACTGCCTGAAGTGAGGCAACAGGATGTGCTGTGGGCCTGGGAAATGCCCGGACTCCACAGAATGGGCTTATTGGCACCATGTTGCTCCCTAACTATGCTAACAAAAGCCAGATGGGATGTGTGCCCATCCACTGGTGCTGGGGATATGGCTTCAGAACTCCTGCCTCAGCAAGGCAAGGCACAGCAAGAATCAGATCTTCTTATCTGCAAGACTGTGGGGAGCAAGTTACCAGTAGTCCTGTCCAGGGACTGGTGTATGGGCTGTCACACTTCCTGAGAAATATGACATGCTGGCATAGACTCCATACCACTGTGTTGTCAGCATGGTAGCACAGCTGGCATGGGGTTATTTGAAAAGAACATTTCAGGCAGGTAAGAAGCCCTGGTAGATAAAGATGCTGCTGGCAAGCTTGATAACTTTCATCCCTGGAATTCACATTGGAAGGAGATAACTGAGTCCTGAAAATTGTCATCTGACCTACACATATACACCACAGCACAGCACAGCACAGCACAGTAAATAAATATTTTAAAATGAAAAGAACAGTTCTTCTGTTACAGGAATGTCCACAGAGTAATGCTTGGAAGAAAACAAACCATACCTAGACACATTCCTAGAACTTGACACTGAGTCTTCTGTATATACTAGGAAAGATGGGACAGATGCCAGCCCTAGTGACAAAGCTTGGGTTTGGGTCAGATACCTGGACGGTAAGGTCCTCTGATTAGTCACCTTGGTGGGGTGGAAAGAGGAAACTGGCTAGAAAACTGTGTACCCATGGTGGTGACACCGATGGCTCATGAGAAGAATCACTTACCACTTCTCAGCCACTTCGCAAACATGTGTGGGGTACCTGCTATGTCTTAGCACCACGTCTAGACAGACACTGGCTACCACAATGACAAAAGAGATGAGTGTGTACAGCTGGGGACCTTCTAACTCTGTGGGGTCAAATTAGAGCATCACATACAACACTCAGCATTTCTGGAACATCTTCAGATTTTTTCCCTAGAATCCAGTCAAACCCACTGCCCCTACTTCCAATAAAAATCTATAGCACAATTCTAGAGACCTCACATTGAATTTCACAGTGGCAAATGTACAACTGGACCCCTAAGTGACTCAGGCTTCCTCAACAGGGCTTTGCAACCCCGTAGGGCAAGCCATCTAGACACACTTAGAACAATGGAGGTGAGAGAGGTGGTCCAGAGGCAGCCTGGGAGGCCCTGGGGAGCTGCCTGGGCAGCAGAGTAAACAATTGACAGTGGCTGCTGAGATGATTTGGCTGGACATACATTAAGGTTCAAAGCTTTGAAGAGAGTCTGCGGAGCAGTCGAACAAATGTCTCTGATTTAATTATGTACTGCAAATTTTCTAACTGGCTTTGGAAGAAGACAACACTTCTGAGATTCAAGTCTGGCAGGAATTTGCCATAGGTGATTTTTCAGGGTGTATTACTGAATGACATCTTTGTGAGGCTCAGGAAATAAACAAACCCTTTGAATGGTGTGTGTGTGTGTACACGTACGACTTAATTTTCTAACTTCAAAATAACAGTGCTTATGCCTAATCAAAATGTGTGTCTCAGATTTGAACTGGAAGTCTTTTTTAGTGCCATTTTCAGAAAAACATGTACCCATGCATGCTGTGAAGTGTTTTATGGAAACCACAGGGGTTTCTGGGAAGGGGATTTAGTATGATTTTAGGCAACTGTTTGAAGGACAGAACTGTATGGAATACCATAATGTGTCTTGAGAATGGGCCTACTGTTAACAAAGTCTTCAAAACAAGTTTGTCTTCAGGAAGATTTCTTAGGGACTCACTGTGTGTGTGACACTGATCTGAGGAGAGAGTACATAACAGAAGGGATTTAGAGAGTTTGCTTCACCTCCATAGCATGCAGATTCCCAGGGGGGTCATGCTCAGTGAGGCTCAGTGGATAAGAGGAACTTCCAAGGCATGGAGGGGATCCAGAAGGCTTTCAGAAAGGAGCCCTGGGAGCTGGACCTAGCATGTGCAATTGTTAGTAGGACAGCAGTTCTTGATTCCACTAGTTTGTTCAGGCCTCTGAGCTTACCACACACATTGGAGGTTGCCCCTAACTTACTATCAAGAACAATTACTGTAACTCTTACTGGACATTTTTCTGTAATGCCATTGATTGATCGGCTGGGGAGACAGCTTAGTGGGGAAGTGCTTACCCCAAAGAAGTGTGAGGACTTGTGTTTGACTCCTCAGAACCCATGTAAATCTGGGCACAGTACCACATGTGTGTAAGCCAGTTCTCCTACGGTGAGATGGGTCACACAGACAGGAGAGTCCCTGGAAACTGGCAGGCCAGCTAGCCTGGTGGCTGTAGACATGGACAATAAGAAACTCCATTTAAAAACAAAACTAGAAGGTGAGAAGCAACACCAAAGGCTTTTCTTGCCCTTCCCTGCACTCCATGGCACATATAAGCTCCCCCCTACACCCTCCACACCCACACACATACACACACAAACACACACAGAGAAAGAGAGAGAGAGAGAGAGAGAAATAAAATAAAGAATTGAGGCAAATGTCAATGAGTTTTGTTATGTGGTAGAACAGCTGACATTAACAATTGAGAAAATAGAAGGCTTTACGTGGTTTCACAGTTGTAGAGGTTGTAGCCCACAGTTAGTTGGTTCCATTTCTGTTAGGTCTGAAGCAAGACAGAACATCACAGCAGACGGTAGCCTGTGCTCACCACACAGCAGCCAGGAAACAGCAAGAAAGGTGTGGAAAGTAAAAGCCTTCCAGGAAATGCCTTAGTTGTATACTTCCTCCTGCTTTCTCCACCTCCAGCCAAGCCATCAGATTAGAAATCTATTAATGGATGAATCCACCCATTAAAGTCTGAGTCCTCATGCCCAATCGTATCTTCATGAATGACATTGGAAGCAGGTGTATAGTAATTATACATCCTAGAGTCAGAGACCAGGATTTGTAGTCTGTCTCCACTCCAGTGACATCACTGGGAGGTTTCTAAACCCCATGAAGGTGGTGGTCAAAATGTCTACACTCTGAAACCAGTTTTGAGTTAGACTCTAATGAGATTCTTTAGTGATGTTTTTAGGCAAATGGTAAATACAACTGACAGTGGCTAAAAAAATATAACGGCCTGAAACTTTAGCCATATCTTGACTGGCTTGCCTATGTAACACTGTTGTCTGGATTCTCTCTCAGTTCACTTAAGAGACCAAAAGGAGGATAAGAGTGTTTACTTACTCAGATGCAAATGACTATGCTAGAAGAAACAGTATTTTCTTAAGCAGGCAAACAGGTAAACCTCAGAGAATTGTGAGGCTGCATGTCAGCTCCACCCAGCCCATTGCCCTGGTCCATCAAAAGCCCATATTTAAGTGACTAAGACCTTGCGATATTCTCTAAGCTTGCGAAGACAAGTCACCCTGTCTTCTCCTCAACTGCTAGACCTGCAGTTGGAAAAATAGCAGAATGTGTGGGAAAGGTCATCTCAGGGTATGCCCAGGGCCACAGAATCATTATTTCATGATTCTCCAGAGGAAGAAATAGCTTCATGACCACATGTTTGCATAAGCCCATCTCAACACCTCCTCTATGTCACTCTAAGTTCATCAACAACTGGCCACTCACTGATTTACCCTATGAAGTAGTTAACATTGTTCATTCATTTAACAAACATGAGGGGATTTCTATGTGCACTATAAGAATGGGAAGGTATATTAGGAAACATGAAGTACATTGCCTATACTCAGGGAGCTTATTATTCATAATGCAGTTTGTTTGATAAACACATAATAGATAAAATAAAAGGCAGGAAATAGAAGTTAAAAATAATCACAGGACCATGGGAGAACCACAGAAAAGAACAGAGCTGTGGGAAGGCAGTCAATCAGAGAGATTGAGGAGCTTTGGAAATAGTTCCAAAGATCACAGTCACTATTCACTAACTCCGTGACTCTTCTTTCACTTTTTCACTTGTTGGATTATGGAACCCAAATTTAAATAAAAAATTGCACAGGGCTCTTAACCCAGAGCCCAACACACAGCCATCTACTAGGTCTTTACTCGGTGTCACAGTCTGGCATATGTGCTAAGCTCCTGACAGCCATGAGTCTCCTGGTAGGGCAGTCAGGACTCTTAAGTTGTAAACATGAAATTCACTTTTCCTTACATTATGCAAGCAAGAAATTTATTCGGAAAAGCATAGAGTACTCGCAGAGTGAAAAGAATCCGGAAGAGCCAGGCCCTGGAATGGCTTAAAGGGGGTGAGCCATATGAAATCGATGGATACTCACTTCAAGGACAGCTTCAGGCAGATCAGTCCAGTGAACAGTCATTCTTGGTTTTCTCTACCCAGGAGGATCAGGGCAACTGTTATTCACTGAATATTTATGCCTCCCCCCCAAAATTAGTACTTTGAAATCTAACCCCCAATGTGACAGGAAGTCATTAGGTCATGAAGAGTTTCACACATGGCTTACCCACTGTCAGGTGAAGATACAAGAAATCAGTAGCCTACAACCTGGCAAAAGGTCCTCACCGGAGCTGTACTGAGCTGTGCCGGCCCCCCACCCAGATCTTATCCTTCCAGCCCCCATAACTGATAAATAGGTTTCTGTTGATATGCCGTTCAGGCTGTGGTTGGTTGCTATAGCATCCTGAACTCAGTAGTCATCAGTGGAAAAGGTCTCAGTTGGCCTTACATCGTTATTTTGGTTAGAGGAGAGGGAACACTTTTTCTGACACCCCTTCCACGCTCGTGTGGGGAGGAGTGGTTTCCCACGGGGGAAATGAAGTGATTTCACTTGAACTGGTAAGCAGTGGTAGGCAGACTAGACTCAATGGCTACTCGCAGCACAGTGCCCATTGTAGAACAATGTAGTGGCCATCTATATTTGGGACATGGGCAAGCATGGTTTTTGAATGCTTCACAGAAACTTCAGAGATGCACCAAAAGCTGAGAATTATTACGAAAGCATGAAGAAAATGGAGAAGTACTGATAGCTCTTAAAATGAAGAGAGCAGGTGAGTGCAACGTTAAACAACGCCTCCTGTGAAAGCTGAAGGCCATGGTGGTAACCATATATGGAGGGACACTTTGACCTCCATCCTGGGGAAGGAGGTACACAACCTCATAAAGTTGCAGGGATGTGGGCAAGGTCCCAAGAAGACCTCGACCTTTCCCACTACCTTCATGGCACCTGCGGCACCAAGTTCAGTTCAAGGTCCTCAGCAAGAGAGTGGCTGCAGAAGACAGCGTCCCCAGGAAAGTGACATCTCTCCATTGGAGAGCACCCAGCCGGCAGCTCCTCAGATTGCAAAGAGAAGTCTTGTGAGTCCCCAGGAGAATGTTCCAGTCTGTGACTTAGGGGTCAACCTCTTCTGCAGGAGGATTGGGTATCTGCCAGGTAACCCGTGGGAGCAACCTGCACTTTCTGAACTCTACTGCAGAGTTGGGGAGGGAAGAGTGAGCAGTGGGTCTGGCAGCCTGCCAGACAATATGGGATCATGGGATGTGCCTGACCAGCTCTGGGAGAGTGCCCAGCCTCACCAGATCTGGACCCCATGGGTCTTTGGAGGACTAAACATTGCTCAAGACATTTTTTCCTCCAGGGTCATTAATCCTGATGACAAGCTTCAAAATCACAAAAACGATTGCCCTTCACCAGATCACAAGCATCTACAGTCTGACATTAACAAACTGAATTTAGCTTTTCTGTATATAATTGGCACCCAAATATAGCTAAAATGTTCAGGACACACATACACACACGGGAGAGGGGTAGAGAGAGGGAGGGAGGGAGGGAGAGAGAGAAAAAGAGAGGGGGGAAATTATGAAATTCTGGCTTCTCTAGTTTAGAAATTATACCATGACTTTCATTGTTTGAATTATCCTAGAGTGTCTGCTTGCAGAGGGCTTATTTCTCTGAAGCCAGCCCATTCACCCACAAAATCTGCTCTAGCTACAGTGAGCTCTTCTGTCCCACTGAACCTACCATCCTCGATAAGATGCACTCAAGAAGGGTGTTGGGGGACCTTCCAGTCAGTCTCTCTTCTTATGGCCTCTCTATAGCCCTCCACCAAATCTTTATACCTAATCTCCTGCTCAGAATCAAAGCAATTTGTCTTAAATATATTAATTAACGTGGAAAGAAGGAGAGACTCCATAAAATTTTAACTAGTAGATATTTGAGATTTTAATTAAGCCATACTCAATATCACTTCATCATCAGGAGGGAGGCAGAGGAGTTACCTGAATATTCCATAAAGAAGAGTCTTCCTACATTGGCTAGGGCTTTGCAATGATCTTACCTTCCAGGTAATATGGCAGTATATGAAACCACCTCAAACTTGGTGGTATAGAATAAGAATTTTATTATGTTTATGGATATTGTGGGTGAAAAATTCAGACAGTCCAGTATGGATGGATGCCATGTCTTTGTTCTGTGATATCTTGTCCTCAGATAGAAATAACTGAAGAATGCAAAGTCGTAGAAACTGCATACTTGGAAGATCTGCAGTCTTCTTCACTTGTAGGTCTGTTGACCAGAGAGACTTGAGCACTGGGCTGCTGGATTGTTGAGCATAGCTCCTATCCATCTTCTATCCACACATTGTGGGCCTCCTCACAGCACCATGGGCTCAGGAGAAATGAAACTTGTCACTTAGAAACTCAAGGCCGTAGAACAGATGTTCCAGCAGAACTGGCAGAGGTGAATTGCCTTTAATGATCTGTTCTCATAAATCATGGAAGCATAACTTTTGACTATTGGTCAAAAGAATCATGAGCCTGTTTAGGTTCAGTGAGGTGGCATAGAGACACCGTCGATGGAAGGTTGAGCAGCTACAAGGAAGAAGAGCACTTGCGATGAGAGGCACTGCAGCCAGTTTTGGGAACTATTGTCTTCCACAACGTGAAACACAATTCATATAAAAAAGGAGAAAAATCTCCCAATTAATTCAATCTAATTATCACTATTCAGTGTCAAAGAAACGGGTACCTTGACCTCGACTTATTAGAAAGTAAGACACTGAGGGGTGAGTGTGCGGCTTTCTCACTTCTGACCCCCTTAATAACACATTGACTTAAAAATATTCAGGGTACTAAGAGATTTTCCTGATGGGTCTCACAGGGGTCACTGCAAGCTGGGTGCTGTGTTTCTGATAGGGAACTTTGCTGGCCTTTGATATTAGGGGTATTAGATGGCACATTCTTCTGCAGTTCCTAGAATTACACATTTTTCCTAGGAACCTCCATTCTTTTCAGTGTTTAGAAATAAATATTTAATAGTTAGAGAATAATATTTAGAACCCACACCAGAACACTGAGGGTGTTCATTAATATAAAGCTGGTGTTGCTTCTCGGTGTTTTCAGTGAACAGAGAAGGAGCTCATAGCTCTCCTTTAAAACACTATATTTATATAAGCATGTCTTTACAATTTTCTGCTGTTTCCATTTGTAATTAAAATATAAGTATTATAAAACGTTTATGTATCTTTTATTGCATATTTTCCCACTTACATTAACTATAATACAAATCTTGCACAAGAAAACTCACGTAGGCAACAAACAGGTTCAAAATTATGTTGTTAATGACCAAAACAGGGCATAATGACATAAATAAATCTCAATATTCTTTTACTGTTTTTTGTTATGTTTGTTCTTTTTAAATATTTCCTTAGATTACATTACATAAGCTATAAACATTGCTCAAAATGACTCCTGTTCCCTTTCTACCTTTTGCCCTATTTCTTCTCATCCTTGGAAAGCCATTTTATCCTGTTTTGACTTCTGGATCCAGTACTTCCTTATACAAACATAAGCAACTATGTGTGACTATTTTATGTTTGTATTTTTTCTCATATTCCCGTCTCTCTTTATACTTGATTACTTTCCTGCATCTTCACTTTTTCCAGCTATGAATGTATTCTGAAGATCACTCTGCACAATGGAGAACCCACCCTTCTATTTCCCATGACTGCAGTACACCACCATGCAGTCCCTTGAGGACAGAGATGCTGGTTAGTCCCAATCTCTTTATTACAAGTACAATCTGTGTGTGTGTGTGTGTGTGTGTGTGTGTGTGTGTGTGCAAGCTACTGTGTCTCTGGAATGGATTTCTAGAAGTAAGATTGACAGAGCTCAGGGCCGGTGGGTTCACAGTTTGGTACTACTATTCATCCTGAGGGGCTCTGCTGTTTGCATCTTTTATAGGGAACAAACAGGAGGAAGCAGGTCCCTACAGTGTCATCATCAGAGCTCAGCATCAAACTTCTGGACTCTCACCAGTCTGATAGGTACAAAATGGTACCACAGGGTACTATCATTATTCATTTCTCCAGTTGTGGGTGTGTTCCAGTAACTTTAGTATGTTTAACACCATTTTCATTGTCTTCCGTGAGCTCTGCCTATCTGTCTTTGGTTATACTTTACTAGGGCTGTAGGTACTTTACTCTTCCCAGTATCTTGAATGTCTTTTGTTCCATGATATTTGCCACCCTGGTGTCCACTTCTCTCCTCGGGGAATTCAGACTTATTGTGCACCAGTCTGGACTGTAGAGGGTAATGCTCACCCAGGTGGGTGGGTGAATCCAAGATCTCAAGAAACAGCCCTCTCAGGAGACAGCTTCAGTGAGCAGCTCATTTAATTGAGGGAAACAAAGCCTATTTAAACCTTTGGGGGAGTGAGTAGGGGCTATCTGAGTGAGTGCACATCATTGGCTGGGGCTAAGGTGTCAGGAATGCCTTATTTGCATGAAGAAGAATTTCAGGTGTTTGCAGGTGAGGAAATTTAATCTGTAAACTGGCCACCAGGGTGACAAAAGTGGGGGCCATAAGCCTATGTGCACCAGGACATGTAGGCCCAGGGCAAGGAGGGACCAGTCCTATGCCTGCTTGTCTCAAGATGAGATTTTTGGGGTTTAGACATGCCTTGACCTCACTCTTGCTCCAGGTCAGGTCCAGGCCAGCTCCCCAGTCACAGGTTTCTCCAGCCCTACAAATATTTTTCTCTCTTTACTTAATATATTTTTACTTTTGGTTATGAGCCTAGCCTAGTCTTTAACAGCTGAGCCATCTCTCTAGCCCTATTTAATGTATTTTAAAAGGTATGTATGTTTGTTTGCTTGTTTTCATTTGCAGTTCAGGGTATTAAACTCCATGCCTCACATATGCTAGACAAACACTGAACCATTAGAAGACCTTTTCCTTTAGATTTTTATCAATTTAGTCAGCCCCCCTTTTACCAAAGGCTTTTAGTAAGATATTGCTCATTGTCAGATAATAGGAGCCCATGAATATTTCTTTCAGTATTTGTGCTTATGAACTTCTTGATTATTCTCTGATCGCTAGAAAGAGTCCTCTTGTAAACATGTTTATAAACATCACTGGGCTTGAAGCTCTTTCTTACCCTATGGTTTAGATTCTGTACTTAGGATAGAGTAGATGTCCAGATTAAAGAATTAAAGCATCTTTAAAAATGTAAAAACATTTATGTAGGCTTAATTCACAACAAATTCTGAGCTTCTAATTTGGATGACATGTTAAGCCCACTTGTCACTGTTGGTACTTGGAGCACAGAACATAATTAAATCGAAACTCCCTGAAGATAAGACACTCGTCAAAGAGAATACCACTATATCTTACTAGCCACTACTTAATCATTTACTAGCTCATTTCCTCCTCTTTCATATCAGTTAATTTGAGTATCAAAGGAAGGAATTTGAAGCGTTAGCAGGTATCCTTTGAGGGTCAAGGAAGAGTTCTTTCTCTCTGCGTACCTGGTGTATGTCCATCGCCTAGGAGCTCTTTGACAGTCACTGGGTTAGAACAGAATGAGGAAGAGAAAGGAAACACAGAACAGGTCAAAGATGGCAGCAGAGGCAAGATCACCCTGGGTCTTGTCAATGAGAGATGGGGTTTTGTTGCTAGTGTGATGAGAGTTTTCAGAAGGGATGACAGAGTGATTATCTGCCTAACCCTGAGGTAAGATTATTATATTTGCCACATGAAGAGTAATATCTGAAGAGTCGCTGCCTGAAGAGAGACAGAGGTAGAACTGTTAAGAGACTATCCTAGAGCCTGCGCTCCATTCTCTGCACAAGTCAGGTTTAAACACCCAGCTACACTGCCCTCTTCATGCCATCAGGGAGTACTCATTTACTCATGAAACTGACATGTTTTGAGCTTCAACTGTGCCCTGGGTCCTCTATATAAACAGCAGAGACAAAGACATTTGCTTTCCTGGACTTAGGTTTTGGAAATAAGAAAGTTGAACTAGCCAACTAACTAACTAACTAACTAACTAACTAACTAACTAACTAACTAACTAACTAA